>JAFVLL020043916.1:0-13946 GCA_021397915.2 Tor tambroides
AGCGTCGACCAGACGGTAACAGTTCAAAGAGGGAGTGTGCTGGATGTGAGGGGTCCAGAGTGATTTTACCAGCCCTTTTGCTCACTCTGGATAATCTATCTATCTATCTATAGATAGATAGATAGATAGATAGATAGATAGATAGACAGACAAGGCTAAGACATCATTCACATTTTTCTGGCTACCAGTTTCTCTGAATCAAGTCTGTGTTGCTGATTGCATCATCTCATTCATCCTAAAATGTACCAAACATCTGCACTTTCTCTGAACGTCTGTTTAAAACACTCTAGTGAGGAGAAAAAAATTTCACCACCCACTTTCCTAAGCCAGATTATCTGCCTACCAAATACACAGAAATGTTTTGAATGAAACATATTTTGAAATCTTGAAAGCATTTCTCTGCATTTGTCACAGTGCATTCTGCCATTGCTTTCTCTGCAAGTGTTGTTGCCTTGGTAAAAATGACCTAAAATTTGGAAAAACAAAACAGAATTTGGGGGGAAAATAAAATGCTTTTCGTTGGGCCCTAATCTATGAGGGCTAATAATGCTGTCTAGTTAGGCAGCTCACTAGGATTTGGTACAGAGCTTAAAAAATATAAAAAGCAGTTTAGATTTATGACTTCAATAGCTGCACATAAACACTTCACTTCACTTCACTTCGCTTATAAACACAAAGCCCACATATAACAGTGGAACATGAGTGAACTGAACTCAAGTGGATCTGACAGACGATGGAGGGCTGTTTAACACACACACACACACACACACCTCCTTCCTCCATGTCATTGTGTGCCTCTATGAGGGGTGAGAGGAACACGCCTCATTCAAGGGCCCGGGGCAAAACAAGAATGACACACACACACACACACACACACACACCCTACAGGCTCAAACACCTGCCAAACACACTCAGGCCAGCATTCATGACCTCACACACACACACACACACACACACACACACACACACACGCGGCACGCTTCCAAGCGCAGGAAAGCAATCAGTCATAAGTAATCCAAATATCAGGGTCACAGAGTTCAGCGCATGCACCGACAACACACATGAATACAGTCAGAACAGAAATAATAACCACACATACATCAATCTGCATCTGACCTTAATATCATTATGCCAACAACAGCAACTCCAAACGCTAACAATAGACTCTCTTCATTAATTATCATACATAAATATGCATATATGCATGCAGAAGCGTTCGACCTACATTTTGCTTACAGTTCCCGAAAAATCACAGTGAAACAGAAAACACAGAATCGAAGAATTACACTTAAAGCAGTGTATAAACCAGCATCTAGCTGTTTAAGTAATCTATAATGTTATTCTTCTATGATAGATATACATTAGTAAAACAGACAAGAAACTCTCTAGATCAATTATTTTCATTACATACGGTTAAATACACTTTCAAACATCTCAGTTACTCTGAAGCTAAACTAGTCAGGATTTTACAGAAATAAAGAATAATCATTAGTGATACACAATATATCAGTGATCGCATCAGTCTTGTCAAATAACAGCATTTTTCATTCAGTTCAATTAGACTGATACCGGACCCAAATATTATTTGTTCAAATTTAAACAGTACACTCTTTTTCTATGCCAGAATACAAAAGTACTAACTATTATCCATCTTTAAATGCATTTCAATTTAATGTCAACTTTAAGTGTTTTTTTTAGATAGAATTTAGAAAGAATACTTCAAAATAAATAAATTAATAATTAAATTGTGCAATAGTGTATATATTTATTATACTGGTAATCAGTTTCAATTAACAGACACAAAAAAAAAAAGTTATCGGTATCAGTATCGGTATCATTATCGATTAATAATCTGAACCAGGAAACATTTCTATATTTATGCATCCCAAAATATGCAAAAACAATTAGGGAAGCACAATATAAATTGGAGAATATTTGCATTTTTCACGTTCAGTATAATTAGGCCATTAATAGAAGCAGATACATTTATTTTTGTTTTCTAAAACAAGTACTAAACAGCTAAACAGATTATTTTTTTATTTTTTACAAAATATTGCAAAGTTCTTGATGTCAGACTCAAGCAATTAAAATCTATTAACTAACTAATTAGAACTAATTAACTAACAAATGAACCAATTTCTGTTACAAATTATAAAGATGCATGCTATTTGCAATAAAATGAATTGCTGATGTATTATAAAATGTGCATATACGCACATTATATATTATATATGCCCATATAAAATAATTATAATTTATAGCATTACATTTTAATGCAAATATTATACATTTATATTAGGTATATTCACTACCGGTATAAGAATATAATAATGTTAATGTTTCTTCATAAAGATCAGACTATTTAGTACATCAGGATGTGCTCAAAAGATTAACTACGTATTTCAGTAAAAGTTTTTTTGACCATTTCAGCCTAAACATGCAGTATTTTCCTTCTGCTGCAAGTGTTCAAACCAAAACTGTTGTAAATTCAATTTTCCCATTCAGACACGAGCAGAACTCATTACAGCATGTGGAAACGGAAGCCTCTCTCTCCGTTACTGCAAACACACACACACACACACACACACACACACACACACACACACACACGTTCAGATGTGGCCGCGCGGAGCAGCAGGAAAAGCTCTTACCGTGGTACAATCCTTCCATTAAAGACGAGGAATCCTAGTCCACCACGAGTGCTCTGTAGTATCCGTAAAATACACTTCCACACACACACAAGTTAAAACGCAGCGGTCCGGCACACAGGCATAATAGTGCGAGAAAAACTGGATCCGGCATGCAGAGGAGCGTCAGCAGTGTGAGCGCGTGCAGAACGGACGGGGGTCTTTGTCTCTCACTCTCAGCTCCAGAGAAAAGATGAGAGGAGAAGCTCGAGGGGGAGGGAGGGAGAGAGGCTCTGGTAACCGACGGTAACGGTGAGATCAGCACATCTCCACCCCCCTCATCCCCTCAGAGTAAAGAACAGCAGACTGCAGCTACAGATGAACTTTCTGCAGATCTGCAATCATGAAAGGGACAGTTCACGCAAAAACGATCCTCATGTCATTCTGACCACGTGTTCTCTTTCTTTCTTGAATGATAATATGTAATGCAATGAAAGCGGTGGTGATTTATAGTGTCGAGCTTCAAAAAACACCACAAACATGCACTACTGAAACCCTGAGAGACATTTTACCCTCTTAAATCTCATTTGCACTTGAGTTTAGCTCAAAAACAACACATTATAAGATGTGTTAAACCAGATTTGATGTCACTGACGCCAATATACAAGACTGCAAATGAGATTTGAGAGTACTGCTTAAAGATTTGGGGAAAATACATTATTGTAATGTTTCTGATATTTAAAAAAAAAATCATGATTGCATTTAAAAATGCAGTTTTTAAAAGAAAACTTGGTTTGTTGTGTTTGATTGTAGGACGGCAGAATTTAACACCAAAAATAAAAATTTAAAAACACGATTATATAACAATAGGACCATAAAATAATAATAATAGATTAAAATTAGGGCTGTCAATCCATTCAAATATTTAATCATGATTAATCGCGTGATTGTCATGAGTTAACTCGCGATTAATCGCAACTTAATCACATTTTTATCTGTTTTAAATGTACCTCAAATTAATACTTTTTAAGTTTCCCATCACTTCTCTTTCTTTGCACGGAGCAATTTACTTACAAAAGCCTGTTTACATTTTCGCACGACGAGGCAGATCACTTCTTCCGAACATGACGTACATTTATTATTTATTATTACATTTGTTTGCCTCTCTGTGCCCACACTGTATAAAAAAAAAAAAAATAAAAAATAAAAATTGAGCCAACTTAAAAGTTTAAGGCAACAAGCTTCAGCAGATTTTTGAGTTGAGTTTTCTCAACTTATTTTTTAGGAAATTTCTCAACTCTTTGTTGTATAAACTTAAAGTGCCCCTATTATGGGTTATGAAAGGTTCATATTTTGGTTTTGGGAGTCCCCAACAACAGGTTGACATGCATGCAAGGTCAAAAAACACTTTTATTTTCTTATAATATGCATTTATTTTTACCTTATTTGCTCAACGTCTCCCAATCGATTCGTTCAACGATTCATTTTTCCAAACCCCTCATCTGATTGGTCGATTTCATTTAAAGCAGTGTTTGTAAGCTTTTAACTAGTGGCAAAGAATGAATTTGTATTTTCATTCTGACCAACACGAAAATCATGTTTTCCCAGGTCTGCGCGCACAACAAGTGGGCGGGCCATATGATAATGTTTCATTTTGACGTCAACATGAAACGGCTTGGGACTCGTTTTAAAAACGACTCGTTTCAATGATTCAGAGTCGACTCTTTCTTTTGCGAGACAATAACTTTATACACAGTGCACTTTCAGATTTAAAACTTTGCAGGATGTTTTCATTCACTTAGAGCTGTTTTACACTCTGTATGAAAGCTAATTTTCAAAAATCCATAATAGAGGCACTTTAAAACAACAAGTTGAGAAAAAATCAAAAATCTGCTGAAGCTGGTCGCCTTAAACTTTTAAGTTGGCGCAACTTTTTTTTTTTTACAGTGCACATACTGTATTTTGATGCAGCCAAATTCTCAATAAAACTGTTTTCATTGATATATTTGACTGTTTCTGTTGTCGTACAACGGAATGAATATGAAATAGTGATTGAAACGCGACCCATACATAACCAGCTCTCCCTTTCAAAATGTTAATCTGCACAAAATCCTGATTTATAATCAAGCCGTCATCTGATGAAATCAAATAGGCTACACAGAAGATAAAGACAATAGCTGTGCTGTGATTTCGGCTATACTTGCATGTAAAATTAGAGACACGTCATTTTGCTTGTTCAGAAGAAGTGGTGTGAAAATGTAAACAGGCTTTTGTAAGTAAATTGCTCAGTGCAAAGGAAGAGAAGTAATGGGAACCTGGTATTTCTATGTCCTTTTTTCAAGTGTCTAAGTTCTTTGAAAAACATCTATGACCTTTGAAACATGTCTAGTCTTCATGCTCTATGTTGAGTATGGTTTCACTAATAATAAACATATATTGCATAAAGCACCCATATTTGTCCATGCCCATGTTGATTAGAGTTTTAAAATTTCAAAAGGATTAATTTAAGGTACATTTAGAACAGATAAAAATGTGCGATTAAGTTGCGATTAATCACGAGTTAACTCATGACAATCATGTGATTAATCGCGATTAAATATTTTAATCGATTGACAGCCCTAATTAAAATAGATAATAAACAGGGGATATTAATAAAAATAATAAATAAATAAAATAGATAATAAATAAAAAGTTATATCCTGTACTAACCATACACACAAACATTGCTTAAAATAAAATAAAAAATAAAAAAATAAAAGTTTTTTTCAGCTACTGTACTTGACATGACAAATGACAAACATGCACAACAAAAGCACTAAAATTCAAAGAAAAAACAAAAATATACATTTAAAAAACAGTTCAAAATATTAATAAAAACTATAATAGTATCTCAATGAAACTAAAATAACACTCTCATTAAATGACGATATTAAAATAAAAAAAATAAACAAAAATAAGACATATATTATTACTGTAATAACATAAAAAAAAGATTTAATAAAATAATTGTATTATACAGTACACTGTAAAATGACAATACTAACACTTACTGTTATAATAAGCTGCATGTGTGTGTAATTAAACACATGAAATATGCATTTATTTAAATAAATCCCAGCCTTTTGTGATTTATCATGATTTTGGTTTTAGTTTGCTTAAATGTTTAGTGCTATTTGAGCAACATTTGTACAAAATTCATGAAAAAAAATCCAAACAATCACACAAGATTAAGTGTGTCATATGAAAATAGTCCCAGCATCTCCAATAACAGCTGAACTTTATGCTTTTGGCCGTATAAATATGCAGCAGTTCACTACATAAAGCCATACATCATCTGAAAATGTCTGTTTTGTCATTTCCAAACCCAAAATTCAACTTCCAGAAGTTAGATGTTCTCCTGAAGGACAGCTGTGTTTGAGGAGCATGGTTCTCCTGTTTCTTCTGACTGAGTCCCGTCTGACTCTACAATTAATTACTGATATTCTGAATCGGTTTCAAGATCACAGCGAATACAATCTGTGAAATCAGATCCATGCGTTTGGTTTGCACGCCTTCAAACTGATCAAAAACAAATGGAAAACCTCAGTTTCTCCTCTTTCTCTCTGATATTCTGACATCTGTCATCAAGATGAGCCCTTCCTCACATCAGATGCACTCACTGAAGACTCATCAAAACCATGTCGAACAAAAGTCACCAGCAGCAGAAGCTGTATTTCACAGCTGCAGCGGGGTTATCCACGGCATTCACGTCTCTGAATATCCTGCACGGGGTTTACTGTCAAATAATTCAATCATCCGCTTCCCTCGCCGACACAATCTGATCAGAATCATTCAATCCACTGTAACAGGACTCACTGTAATACAACCAACTACTTCATAACCCCAGGGGCGTCTAAAGAGAGTTTATGAAATATCATAAAGCAATATGTGTTTTATCACCCTTAACTGAACACGCTGTATGGATAAATGATAGTAAAGACACACAAATCAAAACTGTGCTGTCTTGAAGATCATATTAGATGAGTCTTATGACCATAATCTTATATTACACACAAAATAATTAATTTTACATCACTGTATGGTGCTGTATGTATATATATATATATATATATATATATATATATATATATGTGAGCATGCAGTTATTTTTCAGTGGAAATTCACCACGCAAATGTTTTACATTTTCTTTTTTCTTAAATCTAGAAAAATAAAAAAATCTGGCAAAAATGAAATAGATCAAATATCATATTGTGAGTATGTATCAGTATCAGACTATAAAATATAATAATAATAATAATTATTATTATTAATTTAATTATTGAGAATAATAATAACAAATTATTATTTTTAAATAAAAAAATTAATATTAAACAAATTATAAATATGTTATACAAATATTTATATATTATAAATTATATTTAAAAAATGCTAAAATAACTATGTCTAATAATCCAGTGAATTAAATAATTTACAAATTGAAGGTACTTCATCTCATGTAATTTTTTATAATTTTTATAAATTACAATTCTAATAATAAATATATTAAAATACATAAATAAACATTTGATAATTTCTAATAAATAACAATAAAGTATTTAAAAAATATATAATATATATACACACATATAAAATATTTATTTAAATTAATTTAGATTTTATTAAAATTGTGTAAAAAATTCTGAATTATAATAACTTAAAATCTATTATTACAAGTATTAAAATAAATACATAAAAATGGATACTATATATATTATAAATGTATAGTATTATAAATAATATTATATACACACACACACACACACACAAACGTGCACATCTAGGCTTTTCTCCTTTCAAAAGAGAGTCAACCGTATTTCTCTCCTGCTTTACTCTCAGATGAATATCACGTTGATTATCATTAGTGTGTGTGGCTGTAATGAGCTGTGTTTCTCTCCTCATGTTCTCATGAGTGTGGATTCTCTCTTACACATTCAGGCCGGTGTTTGGCCTTGGTCTTGTGAGAAAGACTGATTCTCATGCTCAAGGTCGTACGAGCGTCTCTTCTTTCATGTAACGTCAAAACAGCTCAGAATTGCTTTCAGAAACCTGCGATGAGCTGAATTCCTGACCCAAAGCTGCTTAACTGGCAAACGCACACACACGATTAAAAACCCAGGCAGTGTCTGTCATTCTTCACCTTCCTGACACACACTTTCAGCCTGCTATCAGCTCCTTCAGACAGACGACCGCAGTCGCATGCGAACGAGAGACAGACAGAGACAGGTAGAGCAGCGTGTCTGATAGCGAGAGCCCTGTGACGGGACCGTTTCCCACAGGCCTTCAACAAACACTGGTGAGGATGATGATGGGTGTTTCTGTGTCTGAACACAAACACTAGAGCAAGAATAGCAGCTAAACACTTCATTATCATCATTCTGGATACAATATCTATAGTATATAAATACAAAGTACAATACTTTAATAATACAGTAATATTTATTTAGATGCAAAGCTGCTAATTATTTTAATGGTATGGCCGATAACCGATAAATGGCCGATATTAAAATGCTACACTATGTTTAAAAAACTAGAAAAAAAAAAAATTCAATTATCAAAAAATTTAATGGTTTTTTAAATATTATATATATATTATATAAGGATTACAGAACAATGCAACTAAATTCTTTATATTTATATTCATTTTATGAACATAAAAATAACAGTAAACATATGTCAATGATAAAAAATATAATATTTCACCACTGTCAAAAAACACAAAAAATTTAAATGATTTAAAAAATTTTAAATGTTTAAAACATTTATATAAAAATATTTAAAAAGGTTTTATATGTATAAATAAAATAAAGATATAATATTCACATATATTATCAGAAAGATGTTTTCAAGATCAACTTTACGAATTAAATTTATTAGATTGTGACAAGCATAATCTGCATTTATAATAACTGACTTTATTATTAATGAATTAAATAAAATTAAATTACATAAAAAACAAAGGAATTGAAAATGAAAAGAAAAAACCCAAACCACATCTCAGCATTGCATAAACACTGTCTAAAAAAATATTAAAAATTACAATAAATTATTTTAAACGCTTAAATGTAAATTTTGTGTATTTATGAAACAAATCTTAAAAATGCACATAATATAAAAATTAATTAAAAAATTATAAAAAATAAATTTCAAAATAGATACATTATGGGTAACTGTAAATATTACAGTTACAATGTTATTATATACATTTAAAAATAAATCAGATTAACTTTAAGAAGATGACCGTAAATGTAATCTGAATTTAAAAATAGGAAAAAATGAGCATGCACAAAATGTTAAAGTTAGTTAAACTGTTGACATGTTTGTAGCAGCTACCTGAATAATAACTTATTCAATTTAATGACACAGACATTTGACAACGAAAAAAATATAGAGTACTGAGTGATGCAAGAACACAGAGTATGTTAAACAGGACTGCATGCGTGTGTGCAATGAACTGGCCAAGTATTCATGTCTGTGTTCATGTACTCGTGTTTCTGATCTACAGGTCAAAGAGAGGACGACAAAGGGTCACGGAAATCACGTCTTTGGCGCAAGAAAGCTTGACTAACGCTCTAAGCGGACTACCAAAAATAAAGCACGGCCCTAAACGAACACAGAAGGAGGCATATGACACTTCAGTCGGAGCACAAGCAGACATGTTTCTGTACATATGTGGTGTAAAACACGTCTGCCAGCTGGAGCGAGTCCCTGTAATTACTGTATCTGTGCTGTATTCACAGACGGACTCACAGCAGATAAATGTGTGTCATTCTGATAGTAAACGAATTTCTCCAGGCCATTACAGAGTCACATTTCTGCACACAATGGCTGACATTGTTCAGCACAGCTCAGCTTTGCGTTTTATCCGTTTCTCTTTCCTTCTGTCGGTGACTCACACTTGACACTGCTGTAACCTAATTACAGGCCATTACGTGCCCTCGCCGCTCTGCCCCGGGACAGAAGATGAGCTAAGAGAGGTCAGGGTTCACCAGTCTGACCCGGGAATCATTTCAGCTCAGAGATGAAGGAAAGGGTTACTAACTTCAGTCTATTTGTCCAACATAAATTTAACAAAGGCAATAATTATTTTGATGTTAAAACTGACGACCAATAAATGGCTGATATTGAAATTCTATACTAGGTCTAAAAAACCCTGTCATGTAAAAACATCTAAAAGCTCATATGCATTTTATGAAAACTAGATAATTAGGAAAAGGTCAGTCAGATTAATTATGGGGGGAAAAAATGTGTTAAAATAATGAATGCATAAAATTCAACATATATACACACACACATGCATATATACAAAATACAAATTAATATATATAAAGTAATAACAAATAAAATTACAAATAAAAAGTAAAATGATATATTATTATTAATTTAGCCTTATTATGGAAAAATTATTTTATGTAAAAAAAAAATGAAAAGCAAAGATAGTCTGATTAATTCATTTTGATTGTATTAATGAAATTTTTGTTTAAATATGTAGTTTTACTTAATTTTTATGTACAATAAAAATAAAATAAATTTTATATATATATATATATATATATATATATATATATATACACACACACACACACATATATATATATATAATTAAAAATACATTAAAAATGTTTGTTTTTTTAAATTGTATTTTTAAAAAAATTATTTTAAAGAATTTTTATTTTAATTGATGTTTTATTTTATTTGTATGTATAAATTAAAATAAAACTGCATAGTAATATAATAAATTTTTAAAAAATCTAAATGAAAAACAGATATAATATAATGCATGAAATGAAGCCAGAGCTCTTCGGCATTCACAGAATAAACATTCATATGCGTAGGACAGTTTGGACGGATGAAAAATGACATTTTGCAATGTTAACATCTCAAAAGCATGCCATCAATCATTTCAGACACGTCTGTCTCTCTCTGTCACTGTCAGAGGTGCATTTAGAGGACGTGATCCTCCTGAGGACATGGTGGATGGGCAGTGATGTCACTGCTTTTAAAGCCGGAGCGTTGTGTGTGTGTGTGTGTGTGTGTGTGTGTGTGTGTGTGTGTGTGTGTGTGTGTGTCCCAACAGCCCAGTCAAAGCCCAGAGGACACAGTGATAAACTATGATGTCATTTCCCTGCATTGTGAGGAGACGCAGCCACCAGCGAGCAGGAGCACAGCTAACACTTCAGCTAGTGTACAGAGACACACTCACCGCCGGCCACACGCAAACACTCAGAGAAAGAGATCTGATTGGATAAGAGCTTCAAAAGCCAACAGCTCCGAGGAGAAGAACCCAAACAGGATCCAAATCCTGACGGGAAAAATCAACACAGTCCAAATTTGTCATCTCAGTCCACAGCACATATTTCACCTGACTTTACACCTGCTTTGGTGTTGAAATATACATATTTAATAAATAAATTCATAAATTATTCATTATTAACTATTAATTATTAATAATAAATATATATTGAAAGATAATTTATAGATAGATAGATAGATAGATTACATTAAATATACAAATAAAATAATAATTTACTTGTGTGTGTAATTGTAATTTTAAACTATTTTTTAATTTATACATTATACAATTATATTTATTTATAAAAATATATCATTAATTATTATACAACTCACATATTAACAAATAAATGATATATAAAATATAATAAATAAAATATATGTAATATATAATTATAGAAATGTAAATATATAAATAAATAATACATATAAAATTATATGTTACAACTTATTTATCCATTATCTAACATGTATTATTTATTCTTTATATGTGACCCTGGACCACAAAAGCAGTCATAAGGGTCAATTTTATGAAAACTGAGATTTATAGATCATCTGAAAGCTGAATAAATAGCTTCCCATTGATGTATGGTTTGTTAGGATCGGACAATATTTGGCCGAGATACAACTATTTGAAAATCTGGAATCTGAGGGTGCAAAAAAATCTAAATATTGAGAAAATCACCTTTAAAGTTGTCCAAATGAAGTTCTTAGCAATGCATATTACTAATCAAAAATGAAGTTTTAATATATTTACGGTAGCACATTTACAAAATATCTTCATGGAACATGATCTTTACTTAATATCCTAATGATTTTTGGCATAAAAGAAAAATGGATAATTTTGACCCATACAGTGTATTTTTGGCTATTGCTACAAATATACCCCAGCGACTTAAGACTGCTTTTGTGCTCCAGGTTCACATATACACTTTACACTCTTTATTATAGCTTTGTTCGATTAAAAAAAAATCCCATCAGACCTAAACACATAAATAACACTAAATAAACATGTTATTGCAGTTAACTGCAACATCACCCACAGTACTCCTGAAACCGGGATGAACTATAATATACTGAAACCCAACAGCTTGAGGACCAGGGCCTCAAGATCCCCACTTTACACATGAAAGCACAGGACAAATAAAAGCAAATAACGCACACAGATGAGTGAATAAAGGGGAACCATAAATGAAGGAGTCTTCTGAGATTTCTGAGATCCGGACAGAAGAAGGCTGCTTATCTCCCCAAACAGCTGCCGTAATTTCACAGCCGGAGCAAAGCTTTCTCCATCAGTGGACTGGAAAACACACTCTGACAATAAAGACACACAGAGACCAGCGAAATACAACCCTGTCATTCACACCATCATCTGAAAACTCATGCAAATATGGATGGAGATATTTTGTAACATAAATCAAAAATTTTCAGACGAAAAAGCCAATGAATCACTGTGGCACTGGGAAGTTCAGATACAGATGCAGGGATTTGTATTTTACTCTGTTAGTATTAGTATTAGTAATATTTTTACATTTAAATAAGGTTTTGTGGCTTTTAGTCTATATCTGACAGCTTTGAGGTCAGCTATATTATAGTGCACAATTAAACACTGATAAAATTACATTTCAGCAGATATAAACATAAAAATAAAGTTGATTTTCTTCTAGAAAATATATTAAAATGTATAAATATTAAAATAGAAATACTGGTAGGATAAATAAATAAATAAATATATATACATATATATCAGAATGTTTAGTAGAGAAAAAGTAGATGAGGTAACTGGATCTAAAAAATAATGTTTTCTTTCTGCAAAATAGACAAAAAAAAAATGAAAATAAGAAAAATAAGAAAACAGATAAATAAATAAGATCTTGTCCAATACAAACTGAGCATTTTCCATCATGCACTTTCACACATAATGTGTATTAAAAAAGAAAATACCATCAATTATGATTTCAGGTTGACATTACAGCAGACTATATAAAAACGGCCTGCACAAACCAAGCATTACTTGCATCAAAAGCACGTTTGTTTCTCAAACAGGAGTGGAAATGCGCACATGAGGTTTTGCACTGAAAGAACAGCAGCTTTTGGGTAAATTCAAGCGAGTCCCTTCAGACATCAGCGTTTATTTACCGGCGTGCGGATCCGAGTGTCATCCGCAGCTCTCAGAGAAACACCTCCACTGCTGACAGTGTCAGTTTAAGCCTCTTAAACGCTGCTGGGAAACTCAAAGACAGAGCTGGAGAAACGTCAGCGCTTTCAGACAGATACACAACAGCGTTCAGAGAAAACAAGAGCCGGCTTTAGTTCTCACGTCCTGAACGCCTTGCTGGAACAACATGACAGCTTGATAAGTGCACGCTTTCAGCCGAGACTCTGAGAAACTGTTACACAGAACCAGCAGCTTCTCTGGAAACATATCCGTCTATGTACCGATATGTGGTTAGAGGGATACTTCACCCAAAAATGAAATTGTGTCGTCATTTACAAACCCAAAACTATGCATTCCTTTGCACTGCAGAACACATAGAAGAACAACATTAAAACCCAAATTCATTATATGATGATGACAAACTTTAATTTTTAGGTAAAGTACCCTATTAAAATCATATAGACAGATTATAGTTAGGAAAACTGATTGGAATAACATTAATATTACCAATATTACACTTACTTCAATATTTAAAACATGCTAATTGTCTGATTGTGTAGCAAAAACTCAAAAAACTTTTTTTTTTGAAAGAAGTCTCTTCTGCTCACCAAGGCTGCATTTATTTGAATAAAAATACACTAAAGTCAGTACAATTGTGAAATATTTTTACAATTCAAAATAGCTGTTTCCTATGTGAATACCTTGTAAAATGTAATTTATTGCTGTGATCAAAGCTGGATTTTCAGCATCATTACCCCAACCTTTAAAGTTGTCCAAATGAAGTTCTTAGTAATGCATATTACTAATCAAAAATTACGTTTTGATATATTTAC
>JAFVLL020043917.1:0-12539 GCA_021397915.2 Tor tambroides
ACACACACACACACACACACACACACACTCACACACACACACACACACACACACACACACACTCTCTCTCTCTCTCTCTCTCACACACACACACGCTTTAATAAGAGCAGCTATAAAGCTGTCATACAGGATTCACAGATGAGAAGATGCACACACATGATCTGACAGAAAATAACAAGATGTGAAATTCACTCTTTAACCTTCACAATCTCAGACAAATGCAAACATCAATATCCATGTGCAATAACGTCTGTGTTTGTAGTCATACAGTAACCAACTCTAAAGCAGCACCGAAGCAGCTGTAATCATCATTTTTACAGTGTTTTATAATTTTTCTCCTGTAAATCACGTATAATATCGAGGTTTCAGCAGAGCTGGGAAGTGTTTTGTGTTGTGAATGTTGCTCTGGTTTTATTTTAGTATCATTGAGATGCTATTATAGCTTTATTACTATTTTAAATCGGTTTTTATTTTTATATTTCCATTTTAGTTTTTTTTTGCAATTTTATTTAGTTGTTGTTTTTGTCATTTTCATTATCATTATAAAAAAATGCTTATATAGATTTATTACTTATTTTAATACATAAAGTTAAACTAAATTTAAAATTAAAAATGTTGCCTTGGCAAGTAACTTAAAAAGTTTTAAATATTTTATATTTATCGTTTATTTTTTGATTCCAAGTAATATATATATATATATATATATATTTTTTTTAAACTTTAGTTTTAGGGCCAGATTTAGTAACAGCTTGCGCCAGCAAGTAAAAAACAAAACAAAAAAAAACGGTCAGTATTTACTAAAGATGCACAGTGAAACATTAGCGATTTACAGTCATTTTTGCATCTGATCTTATTGCATATGCATTTGTAGAAGTTTCCCTTTCAGATGCAATGTTTATGGGAGGATAGCATTTAAATGAATCATGCAAGGTGATTTACTAAGGTGTGTGTTAGTCAATTTACTGGTATTTGCACCATTGTTTAACGCCCAGAAAAGCATGTCTTTACCCATTCTGGGCCTGTGTTGTTATGTGGATTACACACACCTGATTATCATCCGCCTTTTGCTAATCTGTGCTGGTCATTACTGAAAAGGTCCGTGTTCATTCTCAGTAGATCAGCAGAGCTCATTTACGTTTTATGTAATATTTATGGTTTACAAATATTTATTAAACTGGTTTCCACATGACAGAGATGCGAATCGAGGATACTCAAGCAGAAATATACAGAAATACAACAACAATCGTGATAATACATCTGTTATTTCTGATTCAAATTAATCCAGTATCGGAACAGAACGTTTCTTCGTGTTGCTGTTTCTAATAAGCTTGTTTAATGTTCATATAGGCTTAAGAATCGTTGTTTAAAAATTATATTTGACAAAAATCTCACACTGACCTGCTCACGGCACCAGAACCATAACATCCGGTTTAGCGAAACACGCTCCGAACACATTACTTCCGCCTTACGTCACTTCCGCCGCCATCAGCTGTTTCCGGTTTCAACATGGAGCCTGTGAGCTCGACGCTCTGAGGTACGTGGCAAAAATGAAACACTAATATTTATCGTGTGTTAAATTCATTAATATCGTCGTGTTTTGTAAGATTTGCACTTTAACGTGACGTCAGCGGTTTTATGATCTAGAAGCGCGTGATTGCCGCGTTACGCAAACTAACCGTAAACCAGATAAACAAACACACATAAACAAAGTACTCTCCTTATCTACACGTGTTTATGTTTTGAAAAAACAGTCTTAAGATTTCTGTGTGTACTCCGCTGGTAAGTTAACTAGTTGTGTGTTGTTATGGCTTTGATAGATCGACTGCGCCTATATTATACTGTAATGATGAGTCCAGTCAGGACAATAAACCAGCTTAACTTGATTAATCCTGGTTGATTAAGGGTTACTTGTTTGTACTAGTCTGTTGATTTGTTACAGCCACACAGAGGATTTACAGTCGATAGCTAGTGAACAAAAAAATAGTCCATGTATTAATGCTGTTGCATCCTTGAATTTCATTAAAAATATACATTTTTTTTCTGTTCAAGAGTTATTTAGGCTGCTGCAACATACATTTTTAATTAAAATATTAATTTTTATTTGCATAAAATCTAAAAATTTATTTTATTTTTTTTTGTGCTGGAGTATCTAGACTGTTGCATCAGTTTTATAAGTTTATAAGTAGACTGTTGCATCATAAACATTTAATAAAATATATTAAATTTTGTATAAATTGCATAAAATGTAAAAATTGTTTTCTTCTGTACAGGAGTCATCTAGAATGAAATGCACCACAAAAGAAATGAAAAGTTTTTTTTTTTTTTTTAATGTTATTTTTCTGTGCAGGAGTCATCTAGACTGTTTCATCAAAATATTTTATTTATTTATTTTTTGTTTGCATAAAAGTTTCCATGAAATATCTAATTCATTTATTAAAATGTTATTTTTCTGCACAGGAGTCGTCTAGACTGTTATATAATAAATATTATAAAATCTTGATAAATAATATAATTTCTTGTGTAAAATTTGTTCATTAAAATATTTTTCTGTGCATGATTATTCTTGATTGTTGCATCATAATAACTTAATAAAAAGTACAGATTAAACATTTGCAGAAAATATGATGTTTATTATAATTGTTATTTTTTTTAGTGCAGATGGTCGCATAAAAATTAATCTTTTTTTATTAAAACTTTATTATATAAAATATACAATTATTATTATTGTTAAAGTGTTATTTTTCTGTTTCAAGAGTCATCTGTTGTACCATAATATGTATTTAAATTTATTTTGTATAAAATAAATGCAAAGGTGTTTCATAACATTAAAATGTGCTTGTGTTTGCAGGCGGTAGAGGAGTGATCTAGACTGACCGCAGTCATGTCCACTGAAGTGATCATCAAAGGTGAGTTCATCTGATGAAATGCAGTCCGGTCTGAAAGTCGCACGCGTGCAGATTGCAGTAAATCTCTCTGATGTGTTTTAGATGTGTCTGCGGTGGCCGTTCGGGGCCCCGGCGATGGCATGGAGACGGACAAGCCCCCAGTGGCCCCTGAGCTCTCAGCGGAGGCCCCGCTCCTGAAGATGGGCTCTCCGAAGCCCAGTCCGAGAGCGTCAGCGGGAGTCCTGCACCTGGGAAAGGTGAGCAGAGAGGCCTGTATGGAGCTGGAGGCGGTGAGGATCGTGGTCCCGCGGGCCGCTATCAGCCGGAGCCCTCGCCCGGGGCCCCACGCCGAGGACAGAGGGTCCCCGCAGCACAGGGACGAGCGTCCCCCATCGCCAGAGCTGCTGGACTACAAGAGCGCCCTGGACAAGCTGCAGAACTCAGAGCGCCGCCTGCTGCAGGACAAAGAAGGGCTGAGCAACCAGCTGAGGGTCCAGACCGAGGTCAGACTATAATAAATAATAATCAACAGAGAACAGCTGAACACATGCATTTCTGACTGTATACACTCAGTGGATGCATTAGATTGAGATTCAGTTTCTTCTGTAATCTCATTTAAATTACCATTCAGCAATTGCTTGGGGTTGGTTATAATGTTTTTGAAAGAGTCTCTTCTGCTGTCCAAGACTGGATTTATTTAATCAAAAATAGAGTAGAGGCTGTAATATTGCGTTATTAAATAGCAAAATTTATGCTGAGTTGAATATAAAAATAAAAGCATTACAGAATAATTTTTATTATTTATTACAGTAATGGGAATTTGGGGAAAATGTGTTTAATTGTCATCAAAATAATGTCATAATTCACAATTGTGACATAATTATTAATGATTTATTGATAATTGCTAATTCATGATTGATTGATTGATTGATATATACTTCCACTAGCCCAACACACACACAAATTATGATGTTATTATGGAATCAAAGAATCAAATTAAATAAAAATGTCTATATATATTGACAATATACTGACAAAATATACTTTATCGTTCAAAAGATTGCAATTATAATGATTTTTAAAAATGTTTTTGAAGTAAGTCTTTTCTAACAAGGCTGCATTTATTTGATCAAAAATACTTGAAAAATTATGAAATATTATTACTATTTAAAACAGCTGTTTTCTATGTGAATATCTGTTAGACTGTAATTTATTTCTGTGATCAAAGCTGTATTTTCAGCATCATTACTCCAGTCTTCAGTGTCACATGATCTTCAGAAATCATTCTAATATGCTGATTTGCTGCTCAAGAAACATTTCTGATTGTTATTAATGTTGAAAACATTAATATTTTTGTGGAAACTGATGCATTTTATTTTTCAGGATTCACCGATGAATAGAAAGTTCAAAAGAGCAGCATTTATTTGAAATAGAAATCTTTTGTAACATTATAAATGTCTGTACCATCACTCTTGATCAATTTAATGCATCCTTGCTGGATAAAAGTATCTTACTGAGCGCAGTCTTGTGTGTGGCGAGTGTAGATTGAGTGATTATTGACTGCTCTCCTGTTGGCCTGGTTTGATGTGTCCTCAGGTGAACCGGGAGCTGAAGAAGCTGCTGGTGGCATCTGTGGGCGATGATCTTCAGTATCACTTTGAGCGTCTGGCGCGAGAGAAGAACCACCTGATCCTGGAGAACGAGGCTTTGGGACGCAGCCTGTCGCACACGGCTGAGCAGCTGGAGCGCATGAGCATCCAGTGCGACGTCTGGAGGAGCAAGTTCCTCGCCAGCCGGTGAAAAACACAACATACTTGCACATTAATACTGTTTTTTTATATATAGTATGGTGACGCATTGCTGCCACACACACATATTTTTTCCACTCAGATATGTCGTAATAATAAAGAGATGTTATGTCATTTTAACAACATATTTTCTCATTAAAGCGACATCTTTTCTCGTAATAATGAGACGTTATGTCATGAAAACTGTGTTTTTCCCATGGTTAGATTATGCGAGCTAAGCGATTCTCTGTGCTGCTGTCGCCACAGTCCTGAGATAAACAAGGATACGTATTATCATATTTACATATTATCTCGTTTCAACGACAACATCTTGTTATTAAGAGAAAAGATGTTGAAAGATGTTGTTTTAACGAGGTAATTGTGTTGTTTTAACGACATATCATCTGGTTATTATGAGAAAAAATATTGTTTTGATGACACAACATCTCGTTTTAACGAGAAAAGATGTTGTTTTAACGAGAAAAGATGTCATTTTAATGACGTTATCCCGTTATTACAAGAAATGTTGTTTTAATGACATAACATCTTTTTATTATGAGAAAAGATGTTGTTTTAACGAGAAAAGATATGGTTTTTAACGAGAAAAGGTGTCGTTTTAACGAGAAAAGGTGTCGTTTTAACGAGAAAAGATATCGTTTTTAACGAGAAAAGGTGTTGTTTTAACGAGAAAAGATATCGTTTTAACAAGAAAAGGTGTTGTTTTAATGAGAAAAGGTGTCGTTTTAACGAGAAAAGATGTCGTTTTAAGGTGTCGTTTTAACGAGAAAAGATATCGTTTTAACAAGAAAAGATGTCGTTTTAACGAGAAAAGATGTCGTTTTAACGAGAAAAGATGTCGTTTTAAGGTGTCGTTTTAACGAGAAAAGATATCGTTTTAACAAGAAAAGATGTCGTTTTAACGAGAAAAGATGTCGTTTTAAGGTGTCGTTTTAACGAGAAAAGATATCGTTTTTAACGAGAAAAGATGTTGTTTTAACGAGATTTTAACGAGAAAAGGTGTCGTTTTAACGAGAAATGATGTCGTTTTTAATGAAAAAAGATGTCGTTTTAACGAGAAAAGATGTTTTAATGTTATCTCGTTATTACGAGAACAGATGTCGTTTTAATGACAACATCTTATGATGTCGTTTTAATGAGAAAAGGTGTTGTTTTAACGAGAAAAGATGTCGTTTTAACGAGAAAAGGTGTTGTTTTTAATGAGAAAAGATGTTTTAATGAGAAAAGGTGTCGTTTTAACGAGAAAAGATGTCGTTTTAACGAGAAAAGGTGTCGTTTTTAATGAGAAAAGATGTTTTAATGAGAAAAGGTGTCGTTTTAATGAGAAAAGGTGTCGTTTTAACGAGAAAAGATGTTTTAACGTTATCTCGTTATTACGAGAACAGATGTCGTTTTAATGACAACATCTTATGATGTCGTTTTAATGAGAAAAAGTGTTGTTTTAACGAGAAAAGATGTAGTTTTAACAACATTATCTGGTTATTACGAGAAAAGATGTAATTTTAATGACATAACATCTTGTTATTATGAGAAAAGATGTTGTTTTAACGAGAAAAGGTGTCGTTTTAAACTATTTTATTTGGTTATTACGAGAAAAGATGTTTTAACGAGAAAATGTCGTTTTCATGACAAAATCTTGTTATTATGAGAAAAGATAATGAGAATGATGAGAAATAATGAGAAAGGATGTTGTTAAAATGACATAAACAACATTTATAAACAACAATTATCTCTGAGCCTCATGAGTGTTAGGAGCACACTCCTGAGGTTTATCACAGTGTGGCTTAGAGAGAACCGATACATCATCTGTACTGAAGTGTGTTGCTGTGGCCGTGTTGTGTGTTTGACGTGTGTGTGTGTGTGTGTGTGTGTGTAGCGTGATGGCAGAGGAGCTGACCAGTGCCAGAGCGGCTCTTCAGCGGCAGACCAGAGACGCTCAGTGTGCCATTCAGGATCTGCTGCGAGAGAGAGACGAGTTCTCCAGAGACATGATGCACACGCACAGGTGACAAAAACCAACAAAACACCTCCTTACTTCAAATAAATCTCACCTGAAATAAAGTATAAAAAGAATATCAATTCAGGTTAATTGCCATGGCAACATTTCTTATTTAAGTTTAAGTTGAAGTGCTAAAAAAAGTAAAACTAAAAATGAAAAAGATAATAAAACATTAAAGACATTAAAAAAAACTAATAAAATTGACAAAAACAATAAAAATTTATAAAAGCAAAAATAAAAACTATAAAAAAAGAATTAAAAATATGAAAAATATAATAGCATGTTAAGGCAAGATACTCCAGGTGTAAAAAGGTAACTAATATAAATCACCAGTTGATTGATTACATTAAGAACTGCAAGCATTTTTTTTTTTTGTATTACAGGTTTTCAGAAATGATCTGTTGAAATATGCAAATGAGGCATCGTCTAATTACATATGCAGTAATTTGCATACATTTCCAGCACAGAAAACTCTGGATAAAGTCAGGTTCATAATTCTGTGATTTTGTCATCATATTAAAAGGTTTCTCCAGAGGGGATTCTGGATTTCTCTTTTTATCACTCCATAAATCAGAAAATACTGTCAACAGACAGAAAACAAACACATTTACACCATGTTTTTAGGAGTGAAATGTTGTATAAATCAGTGTGAATGAAATATGAACAAACATTCAGAATATAGAGAGGAGTGAAACTGTAAAGTTTGCTGTTTGTAAGAGGAAAAAACTCTTTAAAGATTCAAATCTACAGATGCAAATAGAGAAAAGTGCATTAAAACAAACACTGACATTTGCATTTTGCATGGTTTCTTTCCTCTAGACTGAAAGAAGAGACATGAAATGGAGCAAAAAAACAAAACACTGGTTTTGCCTTTAGTGTCTCAAAATACTAAAATAACTTGTTTTTGCTTAAACTAAAGCACTGTAAAAATCTGACTGGTGATCAAATCAATCTAAGAGTTCATTCAGCTGACAAAGTAATGCAGTGTTTTTTGCTATGATCTGTGTCGCTGGTGGTTTGTGTGTGATGTTATTGATGCCTGCAGGTCTCTGGAGCAGCTGCTGGTGTCTCTGCAGTGGGGTCGGCAGCAGACGTATTATCCCAGCGCACAGCCGCTCAGCACCGGAGAGCTGGCCGCAGCCAATCACAAGCTGGCAGACGCCATCAACGCACACCTGCTGGGAAACCTGAAGAAGAGCCCCGGATCAGAGCGCTCAGACCTCTGCAACACGCCGGCCGAGAAGATGGCCGAGAAGGTGCGCCAACAACAAGTTAATTAGACAGTGATTAATTAATAAGAGGACAGATTAATAAGAAATTGCAATAAGAAATTAATAATGAGAATGGATTAAAAAGAGAAAATTAATAATTAAAATTAGATTAATAATCATAATAAGAAGTTAATGATTAGAAATAATAAGGTGTGAATACCTACATTAACAGGTTAGAATAATTTGAACATTTATAATAAGAAATTGGATTAATAATAGGAATTTAGAATAATGAATTAATAAAGGTTATTGATAAAAAATAATTAATTAATAATTAGAAAATAATTAAGAAATTAGTAATTGGATTAATAATTAAAAATTAAATAAGAAGGAATTAACTTTTTTTTTAAAAATAAATTTCTAAGCAGAGTAAGAAGATATGAATTAAAAATAATAATAATAAATTAATTTAGATTAATAATTAGAATTAATGAGAAAGTAATCATTAAAATATATTAAGAAAAGATTAATAATCATAATAAGTTAATGATTAGAAATAATTAATAAGACGTGAATATCTACATTAACAGGTTAGAATAATATGAACATTTATAATAAGAAATTGGATTAATAGGAATTTAAAATAAAAAAATTAATGAAGGTTATTGATAAAAATAATGAATTAATAATTAGAAAATAATTAATAAATAAGTAATTGGGTTAATAATTAAAAATTAAATAAAAATATATATTTTTTAAATGAATTTCTAAGCAGAGTAATGAGATTTATATGAAATTAATTTAAATTAATAATTTGAATTTTTTAAAAATTAAGAAATTAATATTGAATCAATAATTTGATTAATAATAAGAAATTAGAATATGAATAATACAAAATTAATTTATAATATGAAATTAGAATCCTAAGAAATTAATAATAGCAATTTGAAAAATAAGCAGTAGTTATAAATTGAGAAATTAAAACAATAATGTTAAAATGTAAATGAATAAATTGATGAGTAATATAAATATTTTAGTATAATATTTCGAAATGTTTTAATAATAATTGTGTGTATTGAGACGCAGCATTGCAGAAAGCTCTGATTGTTCTTCACTGAAAGCCTCGTGATCTGTTTCTGCAGGTGCTGCGGAGTCTGGACCCCATCTCCTGCTCGGAGAAAGAGCCGGACCCGTCCGCGTCCGACCCGCTTCGTTCTCCGTTTCTGCCCGGTAAGAAGAGCATCGGCCGCTTCCATCCGTACACGCGCTACGAGAACATCACCTTCAACTGCTGCGAGCGCTGCAGCGGAGAGATCCTCGTGCTCTAGACAAACACTGCAGTATTACCACGCTTTCACCAGAATACCAAAGAACTATCCCTCAGACTCAGAGACGCAGCTCTGAACCGCACAGGTGTGAGTGTGAGTGAGAGTGAGAGTGTGTGTGAGTGTGTGAGTCTGTGTGTGTGAGAGTGAGAGTGTGTGAAGTGAGTGAGTGTGTGTGTGTGTGTGGATGATGGAGACATGTGACTCACACTGGACTGATTGATTTAATGCAGTAAATCTGTCATGGGTTATTCATCCTAATGATGTTTCTCACCTGCGTGATTAGATTTATTCACTCGAATGATGTTCAGCTGAATGTTCATGAAGTTTAATAATAAGATATCAGAATAATAAGAAATTAATCATTAGAAATTCATAAGAAATTGTTAATAAGAATAATAAGAATTTCAAATAAGAAATTATGAATTAGAAATTAATTAATAAGAAATGAATTACAATAATAAGAAATTAATAATTAATAAATTAATAATTAGAAAGTAATAAAAAGAACATTATTAGATTAATACGAAATCAGAATAATAAGAAATGAATGATCAGGAATTAATAAGACATTAATTAGATTAATTAAAATTTAAAATAAGAAATTAATTAGAGATGAATTAATAAGGAAAGTAATTAAAAATAATAAGAAATTAATAATTAGAATTTAAGAAGAAATTAATAATTAGATTAAGAATTTAAAATAAGAAATGAATTAGAATAAGAAAATAATAATTAGATAAAGAAATTATTAGTAATTAATAGGAAATTCTCAATTAGATTAATATAAAGAAATGAGAAGAAATTAATACATAAGAAATGAATTAATTAAAATAATAAGCTGCAATATAAGAAATTAATTGTTAAATTTCTTTTAGTACTTTTTTTTTTACACAGTGAAAGTGTATCGGCTAAAAAATGCCAAAAGAAGCACCGTGAAAGTGTTATTAATATGAGTGCAATATTCCACATCTTCTGAACATCCTGCGAAACATCTCATGTTTTTAGAAATAAAGTTGTGTGTGTGTGTGTGTGTGTGTGTGAACTGCTGATGTAGATTGTAAAGTGTTTAGTAAGACGGTGTGTGTGTGTGTGTGTGTGATATTTGAGCTCAGAGTGTAGGATGTTTATATCATGCAGTGATGATGCTGTGACTGTATTTCATACTTCATTAATATTCTTTCGGATCACATTTGAAGTGTTTTCCTGGACCAGAGTGTATAAAATCTGTGTTTTTAAAGCATTTCAGTGATATTTTGTCTATTATCTCCATCTTAAATTGCTCAAATAAATAGTTTGGAGTGAAAACTCTTTTGTTTTCTGGTTTTTCCAATAATACGAGTAAAAACTGTTTTTAATGCAATGAAACAAGAGTAGAGGAAAGAGTATAACTGTTTCTCTACTAATTTAAAACAGCAGAACTTAAAAACACAGCTAAAACTGATTCCACCGTATTTTTTATTTCATGAAACATTTCTAGCTCATACTATAGTCTAAAACTAAAGAAATTGTTTTACTTGAAGAAAAAAAAAAGTGAATGAGATGGTGTTTTCTGCAAATTTGAATGACAATTTAGTGTGCAAATGCTGAAACTGTCTAAAAATAATGTGAAAAAATCCTAATGGTCCTAAATCAGGCTTCATTGTTTTATGCAAAATATTATTTATTTTTGTCTTTTGGTTTTTGGGTGAAATATGGCCATAATGATGTTTTCTTTTTCATTTTCATTAAGAAAATATGATGGTGTTTTCTGCTAATTTAAATGAGAATTTAGTGTAAAAATGTAGTCTTAAAAATAACATCAAAATGTAAAAAATAAGTTCTAAAAAAAACTTTAATGCCTTTATGCAAAATATAATTTCTTATTTATGTCTTAGTTTTGGGCTGAAATATGACCACATTGTTGTTGTTTTTTCCATTTTCATTATAAGAACATAACAGTGTTTTCTGTGAATTTAAAATAATTTAGTGTGAAAATATGATTCATTGTCTTAAAAATAACAAAATGCAATAAATAAATAAATAAATAAATACAATAAAAAATAAATAAATAAAAAGGTCCCAAAACATGCTTTATTGCCTTAATTATATATATATATATATATATATAATATTATTATTATTATTATTATTATTATTATTATTATTTTTGATTTTGGGGTAAAATGTGACCATATATTTCTATATATGACCATAATTTTAAATGAGAGTTTAGTGTGAAAATGTAACTAATTGTCTTAAAAATTAAATCTAAATGCAAAAAAGAAAAAGAAAAAACTAAACAAAAAACAATGATCCTAAAACACAAATATATATTAAAAAAATTACAACTTTTTTTTTCTTTTGATTTTGCAACAATATAATTTCTTATTTTTATCCGTATGACCATATCACTTTTTTTCTCCTTGTAACCATTTGAAACAAAAGATTGTTGCAGCAGGCGTCTGAAACCATAGTTTATATTAATGAGAAGGGCAAAGCAGCATTACAGTATTAATCTGGATCCTCCCAGTGTGTTTTGCGTCCGTCTGTTCTGCTCTGAGCTCCGGCGGGGAAGCGAATCCTTGCTGAATCGTTCGGAGTGAATCGACTCTTCGTGACTCCCGTGAAGCCGGCGTGTTTCCTCTTGGGCACGAACTCCAGCGCTTTCTCCCAGCTGCCCGTGTCCTTCAGCGTGATCAGGATGCGCATCATCTGGTCCAGGGTCAGGTTCTTGGCTCCACACTCCCAGTCCAGACACTCGTCCAGAGGCAGGCGCGCCGTGGTCAGTCGCAGGCGTTTAGCGTTGGCCAGAGACAGTCCTGACTGAATGGAGCGGTCCACCATCGCTCCGATGATGTACACCTTGCTGTGATCAAACGCCTGCAGGTAATAATGAACATGCACGCAGTGCTGGGAAGGTTACTTTAGAAATGTAACAGGGTAACTTGTAATCTGTAACCTATCTAAAATGAAATAAGTAGTGTAACTGATTACATTTGATTACTTTTCTAAAGTAACTTTTTGAATTTGAAGATCAGGGTCAATTTAACTTATTTTGTCTTCTGGGAAACATGCAAGTATCTTCTGTAGCTTCTGAAGGGCAGTACTAAATTAGGCAAAATAAGAAAAATATACACATCTCCATTCTGTTCAAAAGTTTTCACGCCCCTGGCTCTTAATGCATGGGTTTTTTTTTTCTTCTGGAGCATCAGTGAGTGTTTGAATCTTCTGTAATAGTTTCATATGAGTCCCTCAGTCGTCCTCGGTGTGAAAAGATGGATCTCAAAATCATACAGTCATTGCTGGAAAGGGTCCAAAACACAAAATGCTGG
>JAFVLL020043922.1:0-47849 GCA_021397915.2 Tor tambroides
AGAATGAAGTTTTTTGAAAATGTAAAAATGCAGAAAATTTTCCTGTAAGGGGTAGGTTTAGGTGTAGGGTTGGTGTAGGACGATAGAAAATACGATCTGTACAGCAGAACAACATTATGCCTATGAGAGTCCCCACAAGGATAGCAGAACAAGTGTGTGTGTGTGTGTGTGTGTGTGTGTATGTTGTGTGTGTGTATGTCATGTGTGTGTATGTTGTGTGTGTCGTGTTGTGTTGTGTTGTGTATTGTCAGACAGGTGCTGTCAGTGACGGATGTCCTAGGATCATGGCAGTACTCTGTTTATGTTCTCAGATAACTCACAGGGTTTTCAGCATGTCCTTTGGGTAGTTAACAAATAGCATGGAGGTGATTAGTTAAAGGCAGGGTAAGGGATTTCTAAAAGCCAATGTTGATATTTGAAATCACCAAAACAAACACGCCCCTACACCAAAAGGGTCTCGCCCCTATTTTGATAGATCCACTCCATATATATGTAGCCTACGCAACCCAGGCAACGATTAGTTCTGTGAAACAAAAGCCGCTTTTCCACCGAAATTACCTGGAACAATATGTCCCAGAAACTTTTAGTCCCCCAGACCTGTTGCTGTCTGCGTTTCCATCGCGGTCTAATCTACCGAGAAGATGAGGCAAATGGTCTGGTGACGTAACGTTAAGTCTGCACGTGTTCCTCAATACCAAGTACGCAAATTTCGGACTAGCATCCTCTGTAGTTCGGACTTCACGAGTTAGACTCAGAGTGTGAATCCCGCGGACCGAACGACGCAAGTCCGGTAATTCTGCAAAGAGCAGCGTACTTGATAACATCAGCTCGCTTTGGCTGCTGCAATCTTCCTCACTGTATTTACAGACGAATATATCAAACACCACTGCCTCTTCTCGTTTTCATTTAAATATATTAATAGCCGCAGAAATGTAGTTCAGGGAACGTACATACATTACAATGAAACGAAATATTTTATCAAACATTGCCTGCTTTCATTTTCACTTTAACATATTAACAGAACAATAGAATAAAGACCAAAGATTACCTGTTAGATTTACTCAAAAAGAAATATGTCTTATGTTTATCCACTACAGAGGCATCAGAGCCAGCGGCAAATGTCAGAAGGACTAGCCGAGGTTATGCTCCTCTCTTCGGGATACATGAGCACTGAGCGCCCGGTGATCGCGTGGAGCTCACGTCTCCGAAATCAGCGAAGCACATTTTCAAATAGGCGCTGTTTTTATAAATAAACCGCAGATTTGCGTTTTAAACAACTACATTCTCGGCTGAAATACACGCGTCCAGTGTAGGCGGGCCTTAGCTGTTGCGTTGCGGCGCGTCCGGTGCAGACACAGTGTTACTCATCTATCAAGAAGAAAAGCAACCTCGGCGTCCGATCGCAGGCCTTCCGCTCCTTGAGTTCTCTCCAGCGCTGGAAAGCTGATCTGATATTTACACGGGTCCTACTTCTTGCCTTATCGTTCCTCAGACGTTTTCCTCTTCTGTTTTTTATCCACCATCTCTATCTTTCTGTCGCTCGGCTCGACTGTTCACTGAACGCTCTCTCTTCCACATCACGAGTAGACACACCCCTTACTGCTGATTGGCTACACGTTTGTTTTGGTACTCGGCCCCGACTCAGTTTTCTAAAATGTTTTTGAAAAATCGCTTACCCTGCCTTTAATTCACATATATGCATTTATTTACTTATCTTTTGTTCAACATCAATGTTTTGTATTTTGTTTTATTTATGTAAGAGTCAGTCCATCTCAGGTGGTCCAAAAATTGTAAAGTTGATTGCTTGATCTTTTTTAATTTCTCTAATTTTTTTTAAGCGATTACCTGTGTTGGTATTGCAAAGCAACATTTTATATATATATATATATATATATATATATATAATATTACTTGTTTTTACCACATTTTGTCGTGGCCCACACAATAAACTTTGGTTATAGGCAGTGTTGGGAAGTGACTAGTTACATGTAAGGGAATTATGTAATTTAATTACAAAATAAATGTAATTGTAATTAGTTACAGTTACAAAAATGTGTAATTAAATTACAGTTACTTATGAAAATGTTAACGATTACAAAGGTGGTTACATCTGAATATTTTTACATACATACAGATTTGATTTCTTTCCAAAGTTGCATTGACTGGTCTAAAATATGAGACACCAATGTTGCAGCAGTTTAGGACACATGCTTATTTGATAACTGTTTTATTTCCTATTTGAGTTTATGTATATGTATTATTTAAGATTAACTGTTGTTTTCCAAGGCATTGTTAGATGTCAGTGTTTCCTGTCATAACTATGCAAAGATTTGATTTCAAAACCAGCATCATATCTATTAAAGGGGTCATATGATGCTATTTTAAAGATCATTATTTTGTGTATTTGGTGTAACAGAATATGTTGACATGCTTTAATGTTCAAAAAACACAGTATTTTTCAAATACTGTACATTATTGTAGTTCCTCTATGCCCCGCCTCTCTCAAACACATCGTTTTCTACAAAGCCCCTCCTTCCGACAAGCACAGTCTGCTCTGATTGGCCAGCTGACACAGTGCATTGTGATTGGCCGAACACCACAAGCACGTGTCGGAAATGTAACGCCCTTTACCATAATCGCGAGCTTCAGCTTTCAAAGTAAATATAAAGACAGTAAATAATGTCCTTAGTTTTACCATCAGTTCAAGCCCGAGAGGGGAACAGAGTCGCGTGACAGACACAGTGATGAAGCTCATACGTGTTTGCACACAAGCCACGATTAAGACGGCTGACTCCACTGTGATGTGACCCTGTCTCTCTCTCTCTCTCTCTCAAGCACACACGCACACACACACACACACACACACACACACACACACACACACAAAACGCGTTACTCTACACTGTGCAAAACTCCGCATTTGAACAGTCTAGGGGTGACCCCGAATAGTCGACGATTCGATGCTTCGATAGGAGAAGCCTGATTCCACTCCCAATTAGTGACGGCTCGTTCTTTTTGAACGAATCTTTAATGTGACTTGGGAAGAATGAGTCGTCTCAGGGAGTGATTCGTTCAGTCACCACATGCGCAACATCCTATAGGTTCTGTACTGGAATTAGTCAAGTCGTTCACCTGTTTCGAGTCTTTGGGTTTTTCGAGTCGTTCGTTCATCACGTGACAGCCCCATAAGCTTTAACCAATGCAGTCTGAGCCGGAAAGAGACTTAATAATAATAATAATAATAATAATAATAACCAACTCTTTATTACCTTTGTTACCACATTCAGTGTTATGGAAAAGAACCATCATGTCAGAAATTCACACATTTGTAAACTGTAAGAAATAAAAAGCTACAATTTGAGACCAGAAACGCATCACGTAACTGTAAGAGTAAATAATTATAATAATGATAACTAAGCATAATTTAACATTGTTATAATATTAACATTATGTTGTATAAATAAGGAAGCATATTCTATAAGAGATAAATGAGTTAGCATTTTTCTTTTTTAAATCAGTTTATCATATGCTTCATTCTACTGTCACCTTCAGCGCGTGCAGCTCAAAAGAGAAATGCAGAACATTAATAACTATGTCATATACATAACGTTATAACGAGAGCCCGTTTGTATCTGCGAGGCGTCCGTTACACATCTTCCCTGTGTGTTAACATCAGTGGTGATGACTGTCCAATGTCTGACTTGACTCTTGGTAATGTATTTTGCGCCGCCCCCAAACATATGAGTCGACTATCAGTCGACTATCGGCAAGATTTGACATTTCCGATTCGACTATGAAAATCCTTAGTCGAGGACACCCCTAGAACAGTCAATAGCAAATATTTAAACTAATAACAAACATACTTACAGTCGCTGATTCAGAAGCGCCAGATTGTCAGAGCAAAGTCGGAACTGACCCTTTTTTTTTTTTTAGAAATAGCCTTTGTGCACAGCCAGCCTTGTGCTCTACAGGTTCACAAAACTGTCATCCATAAAATGCGTTGCACAAATTCGAACATTTGGGTTGTGCTGTTCTGTTGTAAACAAATCTTAACCAATGATTCCTAATTGCATCTACTTTGGGAAGGACAAATAAAGTGCTTTTGCTTTCGCACAGAAACACACAGCGTCTCCCTGACATGGCTGCTTCAGCTCTACTGCGGTTACTGAAACCACGCCTTCTTTCTTTGCGTGAACATTTGGGCGGCATTACGCAAATATTTCCACGTCGTGTGTGTTTAATAAGGAGTTTTAGCCCGGTCTGGATCAGCCTTCTCTTTTAGATAGAATAAATCCTTTTGTGGGAGACTTTGAGCTTTGAAACTCTGCAGATCGTATACATGCACAAACAGCTAGATAACACACTAAAGAAAAGGAAAACAAGAAATCACATCATATGACCCCTTTAAACTATTATATCTTGTCATGGTTTTAAATCTATATTTAACCTCAGAATGATCTTAAAGTAAGTCTGATTTTGTGGTGGCTGTGCTTTAAAATTAAATTAATATAATTTGTGATGGAGGATTTTGAAAGTCTGACAGTAATCGGTGTTGAGCGCTACTGTAAGGTTAACCCTGCCTGCTTTAAATGTTTGAAAATGATTATCAGTTGAAAACATTAGAAATTTAGAAAAGTAATCAAATGTAATCAGTTACATTACTTTAATAATGTAATTGCAATAGTTACACTACGTATTACATTTTAGATAGGCTACAGGTTACAAGTTATCCTATCACATTTCCAAATTAACCTTCCCAGCTCTGCTTATAGGTTACTGATGTTTATGGAAAACTTTCTCATTCCACCCTCACTATGTTGTTCCAAACCTGTATGATTTTCTTTCTTATGTGGAACACAAAAGATATTTTGAAAAATGTTAAAACCAAACCATTGTCTTCCACTTAATGGAGAAAAAACACTGAGACATTTCTCAGAATGTCTTCTTTTGTGCTTAAATAGATGAATCTTTCCCCAGGTTTCTACTAGCCTTAGCTCTGTAACCAGCAGAATCTCAGACTCTGATTTATTACAGCACAATGTTAGCATAGAGGACTCATGTTTGTGATGGCAGCCTCCCCACCAGAGAAAAACTGCACTTGCCCATGCAAAAAAAAATAAAAATGAGTACTCTCAAACTGAAAATGTTCTGCATGTGCAATACTTAGCCTATCTATAAACCACCTTAAAAAGATTTAGGAAAATTGAACCCTTCCCATAATAAAGTGACTCTAAGTGGAACTTAAAGCGATCTTGATCATTGCATTTTGTTTGTGCCAGAAAGAAGGTCAAATATTTGCCTTATCTTATTGAGTGCATGTAGTACTGTTCACAGTCATCAGTGTTTATCTTTAGAGAAGTGCCATCTCTGATGAAAATGAGCACATAGCATGAAATAACCCAGTTCTGTCTTTTTTTCTTTTCTTTTTTTTTTTTATACAGTAACCCATTTTCACAGCTTTTAAGCTGCTTTTTTTTTTTTTTTTAAATCTGATTTCAAAAACTGGATCATTTTTATCTTTTGTTGTTTTGCAGAACAATAGTATCTCTGAATTTGTGGTCGTCTAGGGATTATTCTGACACATCTGAGAGGTGAGTCCATTAAACATTCAACAGAAAATAGTTCATGGGTTGATCACTTTCAAATAAATACTGTGCAGTTCATACAATAACTTGAATGCATTTTTTTTTCTGAACATGGTTTTGTAGTTAATAATTCTGACCATGGTTTTGTAACTTGGTAATTGTAATTTTTTTTTTAGAGGTGAGATCAGTCAAAAATGTAAGTTTGATACAAATGTCCTGATGGCAATTACAAAATAAATAGCCTAATAAAAAATGAAATCCTTAAACTTTTTTTTGCATAATGTTTTATTAGTATCCCCTAGAAAAGAATATTAACAAAAATACTGTACCTCTAAATGTTTGAAAACAATGTTGTGTGCCAAATCAGTCACATGGTGTAACTAACAAAGTTACAGTCCAACCAATCGCTTGTCCAAAAAAATACTTTAAACAGAAAATTATGTTATTGAGTGGACCAGCCTCACATGACTGTGTGCCAAGGTCAATAAGTCTCTTAAAGTCATAGTTCAAAAAAAAAAAAAAAAAGGTCATTTTTATGAAACACAACAGTGCTATCATTTTAAAATATCAGGTAGAAGACAAGGGTAGTTTAGGTTGTAGTTTAGGTCGTTTAACTCCCTAAAGATCTAATATTTATGAATTATTTGATGATATTTTTGAAAAGCTTTTTACCTTTAGAAATATATTTAAAAATTGTGGAAATGAATAGGATGTGTACACTCACATATATTACATTTTACTTGATGCTGCATGATGTTTTTAGATTCATTCAATTTAATACTTTCCTAAAAATAGCAAAAAACAATTAGTCAAATCCATATGAATAGCAATGCATACTGCATTTCTTAAAACCTGATTTTGTCACGTTTAAACTAGATAAAATATTTTTTCATTATAGTGGATACTAAATTTGTCACTGACATGCATATTTTAGTAGCTAAATATATGTGAATAATGTGAAAAATTCAGCTTTTCCATTACAGGAATAAATTTCATTTTATATAAATTATAAGAATGTTTGACATGAGTGTGTATTTGATCAAATAAACGCAGGCTGGGTGAGCATAAGATAACATTAGAAAGTGCCCCTGAGTCAGCTGCTGTTGTTTGTGCTGTGTTGAAGCGAGAGACGGTGAGGATGAGCGGCTGCGAGGAGCAGGAAGAGGCCTGCGAGGCTGGGTGTTACCAGCTCTAACCTTCATATGAACCTCTGCTGAGTGACTGACAGCGGTCTGCGGTGAACATGTCTGTGCACGAGGACTTGGATCACCCGCGCTTCTTCGTGGGAGCTGACGACGGCGAGGGAGATGAGCTGCTGGATCCGGGCAGAGTGCTCGGCTATGACTGCCTGTACGAAAACGTGGAAGAGGAGGATGAGGACAGAGATGATGCAGAATATGATTCGGTATGTGAACAGACTCGTATTGGCTGTTTAGGTTCTTGGCCCACTGGACAATAAATGCTAGAGAAAAAAAATTTCTAGAATCACCTTGTAGTTTGCATTTTTAAAACAAATACCAGCTTGATTCTACAAAATGCAAAATAGTCTGCGGTTAAAAGAAATGCTAACAGACCTTGACTTGGTTAATTATAAAGAAACGTGGCCCCAACAGTAACAATGAAAGGATTATAAAACTCCTTCAGGAAGAAACTCCAACAATGTGACACAATAAGATGGTTCATCTCAAGCAGTTGTGTATACAATTTGGTAAAAGTAAACAAAAGCGAATGTATGAAAAGAAAAACATACAAGTAGACCAGGCATCAGGACAGAAAACTCAAAGCCTTGCACATCGAATTTGTGCAATAAAGCAGCAACTGGATAGAAAGTCAATATGCTTAATTCATAGAGCTTTCATTAATATGTCATTTGCATGTAAAATACACATTTAGTGCCAGATTTACTAGCAGCTTGTGTCAGCGCAAACCCTCTTTTGGAGTTAAAAAATGCTATCAGCATTTACTAAATACACCCAATATACCCATCTTGTTGCAAATGTAGGAATTACCTTTTCAAACACAATTTATAAATGAGGTAAATCAGGTTTGCGGTAGCCAATTAACAGGTATTTATTTAACACCCCAAAGTAAGCATGTCTCAAGTTATTTTGCGCTTGACATGGTGCTCTGGGGCTCATCAGCTGTGTTTTGAGAGACTGCATTTATAAAACCCGACAAAGGATTCCTTATAATAACCTGCCATAAACAAACAGTACAGTGATATGAGAACATATTTTAATATCCAAATTAATTCAAATCAGGACCTCTATGAATAAAATAGTTATATTATGCCTGTATGTTGAATTGCATAATGATTTACAGCACAGTAAAGACTATATAGATGAATTAAAATATATACAACCTGAAGAAATGCACTGAGAGCTGCTCTTTCCTGGAGAGGATGCAAAAAGCCAGCGCTCTGTAACTCAAGTTTTTTTGTAGTAAAGTTACCACTGGGTTGTTGTGTTGGAGTATGGGTGACAGGTGTATTGTTTCAGCTGTCAGTGAGGGATGCTTTTTACATCACGACAAATAAATAAATTACAGCTATGACGCAACAACTTTTGTTTTTATTAGTTAAACATTTTAGCTTCTTGGAGCGTAACTCAAATGAATGAAATGATTGTAATTTGAGAAGCGTGTTGTTATCTGCAGCCTCCTGAGAGACAGATCGTGGTGGGTATCTGTGCCATGTCTAAGAAGTCAAAGTCCAAGCCTATGAAGGAGATCCTGGAGAGACTTTGTCTGTTCAAATACATCACTGTGGTTACGTTTGAAGAGGAAGTCATTCTGAATGAGCCGGTGGAAAACTGGCCACTCTGTGATTGTCTCATCTCTTTCCATTCCAAAGGTTTGTAGCGTCCTGTCTGTGTTTATCGTTAATTGTTATTGTTGCTGTATAATATGATAAATAAGTCACACCTGACTATAAGCTGCACCGGGTCAAAATTACATTGTTGAGAGGAAGAAAAAAAAAAAAAAGATAAGTTGCATTTTTACATAATACATAAATAGAAAATAAACAGAAATAAATTAATGGAAACATTTACAAACAATATAAACACTATAAGCATGTATTTATATTCCCTTCACTCCACAACAAATGCTCATATAATTATATAAACAAACAGTAATTCTAGTGCCATTCGTTATAAACAACAATGATTCTAAATGTCAAGCCTAAACAAATTTCTGTAAGTGAAACCGAAACTACCGGTGTGTGGGGAAATGTACTGTACATATGAACTTGGGCCTTTCTCATTCTCTACTAGTCTAAATGTGTGCGCTTTAAGCATGTTTTGTGAGCTTGGAGCACATTTCAGATGATAAAAATGCTTTGGGCTTATTCTGAAAAATATGGTATTTAATTACTTCAAGTAAAATGTGTATAAAATGGTTTAAATTTTAAATAACAGATTATGGTTAATGATTTAATGATTGAAGTTGTGCCCATATTTGTAAAACATTATAAATTATGTTTAGTCTGTGTAGAATGTGAATTATGCTCATTTATACCATGGTCTGAATACTCTATTCTGATTGGCTGAAACTAAAGGTGTGTTTTTAAAATGTTGAATGCACAGGTAGCTCCAGTCAGTTACTGTATTGACATCAAGAGCAGAAATGTACATTCCCTCTTGATGTGAACCTGTTTTTGTGAATTTATGTTTATTTATTTATTTATTGTCTCTTTTTAAAGGATTCCCACTGGATAAAGCCGTGGCTTACAAGAAGCTGAGGAAACCGTTTGTCATCAATGATCTGGATCTTCAGTATTTTATTCAGGACAGGTGAGCTTCATGTCCACCATCAGGGGCCTCATGTATAAATGTTGCGTACGCACAAAACGGGCGTAGAAATGTGCGTACGCTGGTTTCCAAGCACATATCTGGATTTATAAAAAATAAACTTGGCGTAAATATGTGTGCACCGTACGGATGCTCTTGACTGTGCGTATGCACTCTTTTTCCTGGAGTAATGAAGTAAACAATGATTTTAAACTGTTTTCATTTCGATATACACATTTACATTAAATATTCCACTCTCATCAATGGAGATAAGCACTGAAATCACATAGTCATTACACAGAAGTTAAACCAAAATTATATGAATTTAGACATATTTGTAGTTGATGCGCTTAATCACTTTTCCTGTGGCATGCAATGTTTTAATGACAGAGAGGAGTGCTATAATAATTCATATATTTAAACTAAACTTCGGATCTCATGTCATGAGAATTTTTTTAGTGAGAACAGTGATCAATGATGCACACTTACTTCGATATTATGGCGGACACTGCTGGATTCGGTGGTCGAACGGTCCATTGTCCGGTTTGAATAATAGCTACTGTACAACCGCAGCTGTACAGAGGTGTTGACGTCGTGTGAAGGCATCTCCACAACATTATGAAAAATCCCACTGTATTTGAAGGATAAAACTTGGGGTGGGGGGAACGGTGAGATTTGCCTGTTTCTTTTTTAAAACACTTTGTCAGTGGCGTGCGAGTCAGACAATTGTATTTGCACTGCAGTTACCCTACCTGTTTCCACTAAAAATAGCTAAAAGATGTTCACCTTTTCAGCAAAACTAAATAAGTTTTATTTGATTTGAGTTGTTTAAAACAATTGAAATACTGTTTGGTCAGTGGAAAGAATGAGGTCAAGTATATTCTAAAATAGGCTATTTATCTGAGAACTAAACAGTTTTGTTTTTATGGATATTTTGATATATTCTAAAACATTCTGGATGATTTTGGCAATATAAAATTAATGTAGCACAAATGGCATTTAGTCCGTATCTCATATTTCCTTAACGTCTTGTACCTTTGACGGTGTTAAACATGGTGTCACGTGGATGGGAATATGCATGGAAATGATATGCAGATGAGGTTATGCATCGTAAAACGAGGCGTTGTAAGCTCCATATATGGTGATTTCTGGGAGGAGACGGACTGGAGATGCACCTTCCCCTGACTGGGCTTTATAAAGGGATTTTTGCGCAGGTTCTGGCGTATGCATGCATAGTTTTTGTGCGTACGTACACTTTTATGATGAAATCTACGGAGAGTTTTATACATGAGGCCCCAGGTCTTCATCATGTTACAAGTTAATTGCATTGTTTATTGAGTGCACATGATGTGCTCTGATACAGAAGATATTGCCAGCTATACTTCATGCTTTTAAAACTGGAAAAACCTTTGCTCATTATATATGATAGATAAGTAGATGGATTCTCCCAGGTATTGTAATTGTGATTGTTGATTAAAATTGACATTAAAAGTTTTTTTTGTGTGTGTGTGTGGGGGGGAAACTGTATGTTACATATTCTTATGCTACGATTGCCAAATGGGTTAAACTGTTGTAATGACAAAATTGTTTTAACTAATAGAATACATACGTATAAACAGACAAAACAAGTTGAGAACTGTTGCTTTTAAGATTAAAAAATTAAGGCTCTCTTGGTTAGTGACATGAAAACAAAAAGGTTATTCAAACTGAGAGTGAACAGTGAGCAAAGAGCGTTCCCCATTTCTGAAGCGGTCAGTGATTTCAGTTCTGCACACTTACAGAATCTCCCAAAGGAGCGGTCTACTCTGCACAATGAAACTATTACATATATCGTAACCTTTTTTGTTTGTGATGAGAGAATTCGCAAGAGTGCCAAAGTCCGTGCTCAGGAAAACTGTATTTCTTCATCACTGGTGACTAATCTAAATGCCTCTGATTGGCTATTGCATTCATGCACTCAACAGGTACATGGTTGATTGGTTATAATGCTCGACAAAAACACGCAAAAAGAAACCTTTGATGCAACTTTAACAGATCTAAATGCATTGTTGCATTTGGCACTTTTCATTCTATTTCTTATTTTACTTTAATCATAATAGTCGTAATAGATTTCATTTAATTGTGCAGGGGTATTTTTTTGGACCCCCATTCTTGAAATCGGTGGGCATTTTTGCCCCAGCCCCCTTTAATTTCCGACTCTGGCATGCAGTGATGACAGAATTTGCATTTTTGGGTGGAGTATGTCTTAAGTATATAGCACTCCTCTGGCATGGGCGATTGTCATGGTTTTTACTCACGGAGAGTGCATCAACTTACAATGCAATATTAAGCTCTTTTTAATTGGCCTGTTGTATAAAAGCAGTATCACATTTGAAATTGTGCTGTTGGTCTGAATATCAATGGCAAGCGGACTGTGGCCTGGTGCTTACGCCCAAATCACAGCTGTGCAAATTTTCCAGTCCTGGAAAGCACACGGAAACTAGAAGGAACAGTTTACCACTGCCCTGAAACAGTTAATGTTATTAATGGAAAGTTTTGCCATGTGAGAGAGGTATTGCTGTGACACTGTTTACTCGCTTGCAGCAGCTAGCTAATGTTTTAACTGCTTGAATGTTTGCATTTTAACCGAGGTCAACACAGTAACCTACATGCAAACATTTGCCCATGAAGCGGTCATCACTGCAACAGAAGTGATTTTTGAAAGAGATGAATGTATTTATTTGATTTGGTTTAGAAACATAACTTCATGCATAACAACATGACTAATTGTGACACACTGATTCACTAGGTTTGATTGGCCTATGTCGTTTCAAGAGTCTTGAAATGTAGTTCAGTTGCTCTGGGACTGGCTCTGTTTTTGTTCTGCCAGCAAAAATGCTTCCAAAGTAACTGTCTGGCAATACTGTGTCTAAAATGTACTCAATATTAGTGCTGTCACGATTAATCACATCCAAATTAAATGTTTGTTTACATAATATATGTATGTGTACTGTTTATTATATATATATATATATATATATATATATATATATATATATATATTATAATATTTTATATATATTATAATATTTTATATTATATGTGACCCTGGAGCACAAAACCAGTCTTAAGTCGCTGGGGGGTATTTGTAGCAATAGCCAAAAATACATTGTATGGGTCAAAATTATATAAAAAAAAAATTTTAATGCCAAAAATCATTAGGATATTAAGTAAAGATCATGTTCCATGAAGATATTTAGTAAATTTTTTACCGTAAATATATCAAAACTTCATTTTTGATTAGTAATATGCATTGCTAAGAACTTCATTTGGACAACTTTAAAGGTGATTTTCTCAATATTTAGATTTTTTAGATTTTCAAATAGTTGTATCTCAGCCAAATATTGTCCGATCCTAACAAACTATACATCAATGGAAAGATTATTTATTCAGCTTTCAGATAATGTATAAATCACAATTTTGAAAAATTGACCCTTAATACTGGTTTTGTGCTCCAGGGTCACATATATAAATATAAATATATATAATATAAAAACATAACATATTTTTCTTAAATATATAAATGCATGTTTGTATTTATATATATATATATATATATATATATATATATATATACATAATAAATATACACAGTGCGCACTCACATATTATGTAAACAACTTTTATTTTGATGCGATTAATCACGATTAATCGTTTGACAGCACTACTTAGTATCAACTTATTGTTTTTATAAAATTCTTTAGTATACACATGCTTTAATTCACATCACTGCATCCTTGTGTCTACAGCAGAACAGCAGCAGTTCTGATATTTTGAACAATGGCACTCGTGTCTGATTATTGCCATTTAAGTCAACATTTACTCATCCTAATTTCATTCCAAACACATAACTTTCAGTCCTCTTCATAACACAAATGAAGATGTTTTTTTGATGAAATCTGAGATATTTCTGTCTCTTTACCGAACATACACAGAGAAATATGGTAAACGGATGCTCTGATGTGCTTGCTTGATGCACAAAATCAAACCTTGAGGGTTTGTTTTTGGGTGAGTGAATGACAGATGGGACTTTTTTTTGTTTAATCACATGTTAAGTAATGCTGTCAAATATGTAGACAGAATGATGGAAGATTAAAGAGGCTTTTTAAACACAGTGTAAACATTGGTTTTCTTGAAGCACATTTAAATAACTTGCTGGGTTTTTTTTTTTTTTTTTTAACCTTTTCTCCCACAAAATCCTAATTCATATGCAATATTTCCGGGTTTAGGAGAGAGGTGTATCGGATACTGAAGGCCGAGGGAATACAGCTCCCCCGCTTTGCGGTTCTGAACAGAGATCCTGCCAGACCAGAAGGTTTGTTAACTCCCTCAAATCTCACTCTGACCTAGTTTGGACTACATAAAATAAGCATGTGTCACCAGTGAACAGTTTAGATCATCTGCGTCACAGCGGTGTGTTCTCACTAGTTTGTAGGGCATTAGTGTCATTTAGCTGATAGTTACAAATGAGGAAAAAAAAAAAAACGAGCCTACAATATAAGCAGTTAATAAGTTTTATATGGAAAAACTAATTTTCAGTTTTATTTGGTTTTGTTTTTCTGATAATTAATATTGTGAGTTGCTTTCGCTGTTTTACAGTGGGTTAATGAATGATTAAAACAGCTGCGGGTTCCCTATGTAGTTTACAGGATTTATTGAGAGCATTTGTGTGCTTTTCCACTGAATTCACGTCAAAACCTAATCAAATCAAATCCAGCATGTTTTGCTTGTTATAAAGCAGTGTTCACTTGAGTGTTTCTCTTTGAAGCGCTTGTGTACTGTGAATGCAAGGTGGTAACAGCACTATACAAATGAAAAGTCACATGACTTTGCTGATTTGATTGGCTGGCTACGCTGTCGATCTGGGAGCGAGAACCTGATCATGTGCATTTGGACTCTCAAAATATATTCTACCCATATGTCCTGTTTCTAAATCGAAGGATTTCATGGCTTCTTTATGATGCTGTGTGATTGTTTTTGCAGAATGTAATCTGGTGGAGGGAGAGGACCATGTGGAGGTGAATGGGGAGATTTTCCAGAAGCCTTTCGTAGAGAAGCCAGTGAGTGCTGAGGACCACAATGTCTACATCTACTACCCCACGTCTGCAGGAGGGGGCAGTCAGAGGCTCTTCCGCAAGGTGTGATTCACAATCAATCCCTCCAACACCAAAATACACACCACATTACATCAACTGATTTTTTAAAAGAGTATTTTAAGCAAAATACTGTTCCTGCTTTATATTAAGTGACCTTTACTATGTACTTGCATCATAAAAATAAGTACAATGTACTTATTGTGTTCATATTGTATTGTAAAACACATTTGCTGCTATTGAGGTGGGATAGGGGTGAGGTTAGGAACAGGTTTGGGTAGGTTTAAGGGTGGGTTAAGGTGTAAGGGATGGGTCAACAGTATAATTATGAATGTAATTCAGAAATTAATTACAGATGCAATTACATGCAGGCATTTTTAAAATATAAGTACAATGTAAAAACGTATGTACACAATAAGTGCATTGTACCAAATGATTAAATGTAAGTGCATGGTAGTTAAGGCCACTTTATATAAAGTGGGATCAAAATACTTCATAAAAATATTTCAAGACTTAAACCACTAATCGATAAATCTGATAATAAAATAATCAACAATGAATTTATTGATTAATCAGGTCTATTTCTATAAACAACACACACCTGAAAAATAGCGGGCACAAAGTGCAAGGTCTAAACTACCAAAGCATGAGAATGAGCTATATTAAACATGAGAATGATTTGTGTTACAGTATATTAATCTGACTCATAAGTGTATTTTAAGATGGCTTGCCCTGTCAGGTTCTCTGGGAAATGTGTGTACTGTTTATTGTGTGAGACAGAAACAGTCGCTGTCACAGCTTGCTATTGAAAATAAATCCTGTTGTGTTGTTGCTGACGTTGTGAACAGGGTTTAAAGCCTAGCCAACTTTTTTTTAAATAATCAGAATTTGCAGCCTTTATTCTTTGTTAAAATAATCAAATATATTACAGTTTATAGGTTGTCATTATACTGGGACTCAGTTACATAACATGCAATGCTTTTTAGGAGTGAGTAGCTGAGCTGCTTAATAGCTTGTGTAACACTGATATCTCTGATTGTTTGTGTTTTTAATGATTTAGGGTGGTGTAGTGTGGTGCAAATAAGTATTTATTATTCAAAAACAAGAAGATAGAATCATAACATGACATGGTATACTTGAAAGGTTCATGTTAGCACTACAAATATGTAAATAATTGATCTCCTGCAACAGTGTTGTTGTGTTTCAGTGCATCACATCATCCAAACTCGTCCTAACTGATCACGTTACGTCTGTTTCAGATTGGCAGCAGAAGTAGTGTCTATTCTCCCGAGAGTAACGTCAGGAAGACTGGATCCTACATCTATGAGGAGTTCATGCCTACAGATGGAACTGATGTGAAGGTATCTTCAGCAGAGCAAAAAATATTTAGAGTGACTAAAATATTTCGATTTTTTTTTTGAATATTTGGAAAAGTTTTTTTTTTTTATTTTTATAAACTTTCTCTCTCTCTTTGTTTCTGTACTTCACAAAACTTCTTGAAATGTGAGATATACTGTATGTGAAAACTCTTGAGTCGTGTCTAGCTGTTTAGTTTTTTATTTTATTTCCCTAGCTGAAGTTGTTGCAGCATTTGGACACACAATCAGTTTATAAAAAAAAGTACAAAAAATGTGACAAGCACATAAATCCTTAAATATCTAATTTAAATCAGAGTTTTAGCTAAGGTGATAAAAGAGTGTCTAAACCGATGTGTTTTAATATTGTGTATTTTAAAATTATTTCCAGATGGGTTGTGTTTACAATATGGAGCACAAAACCAGTCATAATTAGCATGCATGGATATATTTGTAGCAATAGCCAACAATACACTGTATGGGTCAAAATTATCGATTTTTCTTTTATGCCAAAAATCATTAGGATGTTAAGTAAAGATCATGTTCCATGAAGATATTTTGGAAATTTCCTACTGTAAATATATCAAAACTTAATTTTTGATTAGTAATATGCATTGCTAAGAACTTCATTTGGACAACTTTAAAGGTGATTTTCTCAATGTTTTTGCACCCTCAGATTCCAGATTTTCAAATAGATGTATCTCGGCCACATATTGTCCTATCCTAACAAACCATACATCAATGGAATGCTTATTTATTCAGTTTATTCAATTTCTGGTTTTGTGGTCCAGGGTCACATGTGTCCAAAGTTGTTAGCAAAAATGTGAATTAGCTGGTTAGTGCCACCTTTTACAGTGTTTATCCCACAGGCTCATCTAGTCAGCCTGTACATGCAGTATATTCCAGTTTTCATGAATTCAGTCATTCAGTGCGGTTGTGCTGCATCTGCAACTTAAAAGATTTTCTTCTACATTAAAGTTTTCATGAATGAAATGCCACTGTTTCATATGCTGTCGTGTTTGTTCACGTCAGGTGTATACTGTAGGTCCCGACTACGCCCACGCAGAGGCCCGTAAATCTCCTGCTCTGGATGGGAAGGTGGAACGAGACAGTGAGGGGAAAGAGGTCCGTTATCCAGTCATCCTCAATGCCAGAGAGAAACTCATCGCTTGGAAAGTCTGTTTGGCTTTCAAGGTAAATGAAGATGTTGAAAACAACTCAGAGGCTGCTCTTTTTAATAGTTAGAGCTTTATATCTGAAGGCGATTTCTCATTTATACATAGATGCAAACTCCATACCTTTCAGTGACAACTCACTTTTTTGAGCTCAAAATAGGTCACCTGTGAGATTTGCTTAGATCCAATGAGAAAGTGTTTTTATGAGGGGGTCTCACAAGGGTACTTGTGCCCTTACAAGGATAAATAAAGAACTGGGGCTGGTTGCATAAACTGTTTAGACTACTCTTAGTTGCAGACTGGTCATAACTTTTTTTTAATTCAGTTTGTAAGTCGCTTTGGATAAAAGCGTCTGCTAAATAACTAAATGTAAATGTAAATGTAGTTATGAAATGGTAGATTTGTCTTATTTGTATTGGGAAAGTAAGACTGATAACCACTTGGCAACTGCTAGTAAGTTTTGCATAGTATTTTCTTTACTCTTTACTTCAAAAACTGTGTCTGAAATGGGTAATATTTGAGGTCTGAGATGTGGGAACGGTGAAGAGAGAGAGGGCAAACATTTTGCATTTTAGGTCAGCATTGCCGTCTAATCAGCCAATATTGTCTTAAATAACCTGCATAGCACTTCATCTTTTATAACATGGGATTTTGACCAAATATATTCAATCTTGATTTTTGTAAAATGTTGCAACAAGATGTTTTGTTTTTTTGGTGAAAAATTACCATTTTGGACATATAAGGTAACTACAAATGAGCATGTAAAACAAATATCTTTAAAATAAATTCTGTGGAGCATGCCCCCGGTCTGTGCAATGTTCTCACCTTTTCCCTCTTACCTGTCTGCATCTCTGTTTACAGCAAACCGTGTGTGGGTTCGATCTGCTCCGTGCCAATGGCCAGTCATACGTCTGTGACGTCAATGGCTTCAGCTTCGTCAAGAACTCCATGAAATACTATGATGACTGTGCAAAAATCCTGGGGTTAGTACATCACACAAACACAAAATATCCTTTTAGTTTCTAGTATACTTTAATACTGGTTGATTAGGTACACAGATTTAATCTTATCTTTTATTGTCAGATGCAAAAAAGGTTTTTGTATTTTCTTTATTGACATGAAGTGCTGCATTTTTTTTTTTTTTATAATTAGAGGATTACACTATGGTCATTTATGATAAGGATTATTAGTACATTTAATGTACAACACACATTTATTTATGCAGAGTAATGGTGTATTTGTTTAAAGTCTATTGATATTGTTTTTCTTTTGCCCCTCAGGAATATCATCATGAGAGAGCTGGCTCCACAGTTTCAGATCCCGTGGTCCATCCCTTTAGAAGCAGAGGACATTCCCATAGTTCCCACAACCTCTGGGACTATGTATGTCCTCACAAGCAAAGACAAACACTGTTTTAAACTTACAGTGATAATTACATTACCAATGTTATTAGTGGCTAAGCTAAGCTAGTGTCTAAAGAATCTAAAGTTTTTAGAGGAATTGTTCTTCCAAAAATGAAATAGTCATTAACTCTCTTTTCTTGTCTCAAACTCAAATGACTTTCTTCTGTTTTCACCAAAACCACAAATTGTTAGTGAGATGTTTTTGCTGACACACTTATGTACTCTATTAAAGGTATAGTTCACCCAAAAATCTAAATTCTGTCATCAGTTACTCACGCTCATGTCGTTTCAAACTAATTAGTCTTTTGTTCATCCTCGAAACACAAATGAAGACGTCTTTGATGCAACCTGAGAGATTTCTGTCCCTCCGTTGAAAGTCCATTCCATCAAAAACTTTCAAAAAAATTATAAAAACATTGTAAATGCAATCGGTCAACATGTTCGCTTTATATAGCGAATGGATTTCATTTAGGCTTTCATTCGCATATAAACCTTGATCAACGCACAGAGCACATCAAATATGCTAAACAGAAGCTCAGCCGTACTTGTTTGAGCCGTGAGAGCGAACCTCGTTGGTTCTTGTGTTTCACACAAACACATTTGAGCTGCTGTTTGCCATATTTGATGTGCTCTGTGTGTCGATCAATGTTTATATGTAAATGAAAGCCTAAATGATATCTTCATCATATAAAGTGATTGTGTCGTTTCAGGGGACTTGGATTAAAGCACTTGATTCATATGGATTGTTTACCATATATTTTTATGAACTTTTTGCATCCTCGAATTTTAGTGCCATGCATTTTCAATGGAGGGGACAGAAATCCCTCAGGTTTCAGTGAAGATGTCTTGTGCTTCGAAGAGGACCAAAAGACTTGAGTCAGTTTAATTTTAAGTTAAGTGTTAAAGAGAGTCACAGTGTGCTGCTACTGCATTGATTTCACCCAACTGGATATTCATTTAATTATTGCTTGAGCAGAAGAAAGCCAGTCGTATGGGTTTGGAATGACGGGGAATAAATGATGACAGAAGTTTCATTTTTGGGGAACTGTTCCTTTTAACACACATTAATATGATATATTATTGTTGATGTACAGATTTATATCTTTTATTTCTGTATGAGCTCAAAGTAAATGTCCGTTCGATGACTTTCAGGATGGAGTTGAGGTGTGTGATTGCTGTGATTCGACATGGTGACAGAACTCCCAAACAGAAGATGAAGATGGAAGTTCGTCATCAGCGGTACAGACTTTCACCGCTACTCTGATCTATATTCATCATAAACTCTCACTAATTCAGATTGACACTTCACAACTAAAACTCCACTATTGAGTTTCTCATGTTGTGTCTTTCAGGTTTTTTGACCTCTTTGAAAAATGTGAAGGTTACAAAAGTGGAAAACTGAAATTGAAAAAACCAAAGCAACTCCAAGTAAAGAAATTTTCTTTTAATCACTAATAACACAAAACACATCTGTTTCGTCTTTATTTGACCCTCTAACTCTAGCACTCTCTATGCTAATTCTATTCTTAAAAAGCAAAACAAAAAACAAACTTGCCCCTTTTAGACTTGCACTCTATTCATTTACTGCTTGTTTTATTTAAAAAAAAAAAAAAAACGCACTAACACTAGCTTCTCTATTCTTTTTCTATTCTATCTGTTTTCGTTTTATTATATAATAATAAAAAATAAAAAAACCTTGCTATGTGTACTGCCTTAAGCTAACTGAGACTTGTTATAGCACTTGCATATCATTACTCTTTTGTTGATTTTGATTGCTTCTATTGTCCTCATTTGTAAGTCACTTTGGATAAAAGCGTCTGCTAAATGGTTTAATGTAATGTAAATGTAACAAATATTACTCGTCATCATGCATATCTAAAGCATGCGTTTGAATACTGGCTGATTTTCTCTGTTGTTTGTTTGACTTGGACAGGAGGTGTTGGACATTGCCAGGCAGCTGTTGTTAGAACTCGGCCAAAATAACGATTCAGAAATTGAAGAGAGCAAAGCAAAGCTTGAGCAGCTAAAAACAGTCCTTGAAATGTAAGTGGGTCCAGTAAGTTTATTAATAGGGGACTTGATTCTGATTCGTAGTCTATTCCACAAGAGAATGAAATGGATACAGCAGAAGGGTGGGTAAATAATGACACAATATTCATTTTTGGATCAATCTGCCGTTTTATTGCTAAAGCTTTCATCAGATCCTCACCAAATTTAGTATCACCTTTAAATCATCTTCAGATCATGCTAGTAAGAAGTGTTATCAATCTGATAACAGCACCAGCTTTTGTGGTATTTCAATCACTCTTCCTAAAATAATCTCTGCGGATGCTATCCAGTCCAAATTAATGCCACTTTTGATCATATCATGCTTGGCCCAGTTATATTCAAATATACAGCTATATTTCAGTCTCATTTCTAATGTCTCATTTTGTTTGTTCAGGTACGGCCATTTCTCTGGCATTAATCGCAAGGTTCAGTTAACATATCTGCCACACGGCTGCCCTAAAACATCCAGTGAAGAGGAAGGTAAGGATGGTCATGCATGCATCTTTTGGCTGCTTATGATTGATTTTTATGCTCTTTCTTTTGGCCTTCTGTTTATTTACATGGTTTCATGTAAGTGTAAGATCAGTTACATTTTATTAAAAACATTAGATAACGAAAGAGTGACTGCAAGTGCAAGTGACTTTTTTTTGTATCTTGCATGTTTTTTATATGTTGGTGATGTACTGTGAAGCCAGAGACAATTTTCCACAATGTGGATGATAAAGTACAGTAAAAGTAAATTAAAGAGGCTTATTTTAGTGCAGTCTTGTGCAAACAGAATGAGTCTAATCCACATTGCAGAATTTTCTTGCAAAACCCACTCGCTTAAAAGGTCACAAAAGCCACCCCTCATCATATTTAAGCTTTGCTCATTCACACCTCAGATTTGGAAAAGGTAAAAGATATGGGCGTTTTAAAAGTGGGACGCAGGGAGGGGAGAGCTTTAAGTTTGAGTAAAACTCTTGCTCCTCTTCTTTTCTTTTTCCTTTTTTTTTTTTGGGTATGTGAAATATCAGATGGTTAATGAATTGTTCATGGTTGCTGCATCCAAGGCTGATGTATTTGATATGGATGTGTGTGTGTGTTTGTTCAGACGTGCGGAGGGACGACCCGTCTCTCTTGCTGGTTTTGAAGTGGGGTGGAGAGCTGACTCCAGCAGGCAGGGTACAGGCTGAAGAACTTGGCCGGGCCTTCAGGTGCATGTACCCTGGAGGACAAGGTACTTTACTCTCACTGTGCTCATCATATTAAAATCATATTAAGATAACTTTAATACATCTTGAGTGACAGGCACACAAATTTTGGAAAAAGAATTATTTGTGACCCTCAAACAGGTATGTCCTATACAATTGTTTTGAGAAAGGGAAACAAGATGCATTCCTAGTTTCAACATTATTCTTCAGACATTCTGCTTTAAATACCGTAAGTGTCAGCTGTATACAAATTGACCAATATTTGGTTTTCAACCCCTAAAAATAGGTAATATTCAACAATCTGAAAATGGAGCCTCATTGAAATCACCATATCTCTGGGACTGAACGATGTAGGGCCTTAAAAATGAAGATTCCAAAAGAAAAGTTTATTAAGAACTAGAATCTAAAATCATATTGCAATATCTTTAATACTTCTTGAGTTATAGGCATGCAAACTTTGGAAAAAGAATATTTATGGCACTCAGACAGGTATGTTCAATGCAGTTGTTTTGACAGAAGTAAACGAGATACATCTCTAGTTTCAACATTATTTGTTCTTCAGACATTCCTCTTTAAAAGAAAAGAAGTATCATATTTTTGCAAACTGACCCACATTTGGTTTTTGACCACTGAAAATGTGTACATTTTAACAATTTACTCCTAGAGCCATATTGAATTTCCAATATATCTGGAACTGAACCATGTAGGGCCTTAAAAATGAAGATGCCAAAAGGAAAGTTTGTTAAGACCCAATATCTAAAAGGGCATTAAAATATCTTTAATACTTTTTGAGTTGCAGGCATGCAAACTTTGGAGAAAAAAAATTGCTGTTTCCCCATTTTTGAATGGTCACCACTGGCACATAATGCAACAAAGATCTCTAAAGTCAACAGATTTTACTAACAGACCTACCAATCTCTGTGTAAAAATAACCTTATGATGCTGCCATCTTTCTGAAGTCATTTTTAACCCCCTGTAATTTGTCTCTGAATCTCAGGTGAAAATTGCCATTTTGACCCCTCTCTACAAAATAGTGGATTACTCAGTAAATATTCATCCATGACATTTAATATTTTGGATTTCATCACTGTACGTGTCTGTCTGTGTTCAGAAAAAAAATATTAGCAAAATCCAAAATTTGAGCTGGAGACCTCTGGTTGAGTTGACACGGAATGACCCTATAACATTGTAGTATACCAAAATTACAACTGCAGGGTATTTTTATTAAGTACATAAATATATAAATGTATTTGTAGTAGACTTAGCATGAAATGAATGTATTTCAAATACATTTATTTTTCACTTATTATTCTTTATTGTTTTTCTCCTTGGTTTCAGGCGATTACGCTGGCTTTCCCGGCTGTGGCCTGCTCCGTCTGCACAGCACATACAGGCATGACCTGAAGATATACGCCTCTGATGAAGGACGCGTTCAGATGACTGCTGCAGCGTTTGCTAAAGTAGCATGACCACCTTTATTTCCTCCATTGGGTTGTAAATATAAAAGATTAAGTGTTATCAAAGTAATTTATTAAAACTATAGTTGTGAGTGTATCAAGTCCCCCTTTTTTAATGCTTTATATAATACAGATTGTTTCAAAGCAGCTTCAGGGAAGTAGCAGATTCAGTGCCAGCTTCATCAAATATGAGACCAATTCAAATGTAAAGCTATTCTAAAAAGACAAGATTGTCATTATGGAGTTCAATAACAGTGAAGTTTCTCAATTATGATACAAGTTCAGTTCAGCTATAAACAGCTCTGCTGAAGACGACAGTGTCATTTTTCCGCTCAAGTCAAGTTTATTCAGTGTTGATTCAGTTCAGTTCAATAACAGTGTCCATGCTGCTGAATTTGACAATTATGAAACTAATTTAGTAATAATAATTTACTAATTTACTCTAGCACTCTCTATTCTAATTCTATTCTTTAAAAAAAAACTTGTCCCTTTTTAGACTTGCACTCTATTCATTTACTAACCGCTTGTTTTCTTTAAAAAAAACAAACAAAAACTAACACTAGCTTCTCTAATCTTTTTGTATTCTATCTATTTGTTTTCTTTTTATTTACTGTACAATTAACAAAAGCAGAAAAGGCCTCTAACACTAGCTTGCTCTATTCTTTTCTATTCTATCTGTTTTCTTTTTATTTATTATATAATAATAATAAAAAAACTTTGCTACGTGTACTGTGTTAGGCTAACTGAGACTTGTCATAGCACTTGCATATCATTACTCTCTTGTTGATTTTGATTGCTTCCATTGTCCTTTGGATAAAAGCTTCTGCTAAATGTAAATATAAATGTAATTTGATTCATCTATAGAGCAGCTCTACAGAATAGTGTCTTCCACCTCAATTCCTCAAATATTTAAATTGTGAATGATCTAAATTTTTTTTATATAGTTAATGTGTTCCTTTATTAATGAAAAAAAATTGTTTGGCGGTTAGGGAGGGTTTTGGAGAGAGGGTGCAGAATTAAACTTTTAACGTGTTAATGTTAAAAGCATAAACCGTTTTAAATATTTAAATTCCATTTTTTTTAATTGCATGCTTTAATGTTTATTTTGACAGCCCTAGTTTAAATATTATTTAAATATTATTTTTATTATTCTATATATTTATTTAAATATAATAATTATTTTTACATATATTCATTTAAATATTATTATTTATTTTTATTTGAATATTATTTTTAATATGCTTATTTCTCATCTCCACGACTGGACGCTTGAGTTGGAGTAAGAGTATGTCTGCTGTTCCTTCAGGGCCTGCTGGCGTTAGAGGGTGAGCTGACGCCCATCCTGGTGCAGATGGTGAAGAGTGCAAATATGAATGGGCTGCTGGACAGTGACAGTGACTCCTTAAGCAGCTGCCAGCAGAAAGTCAAAGCACGACTGCATGAGATTCTGCAGAAGGACAGAGACTTCACGCCTGAAGAATACGAGAAGGTCTGGCACAATCTGGAATTATCATATTTAAGATTGCTAAATAGATTAAAGATGGCAGATACTTTTTGCAGAACATTGTTTATAGAATTGGTCACTATGTTGTTCATCACTGCATTTGGGAACTATAGCATTTCTCATTAGGATTCACTAAAATGAATGCAATTGTGAATTTACCTCTCAAAGTTGTCTCAGAAATGTCCACCCATTTTATCTGAATTTTTCTCTCACTGTGAGTGGTGATGTTTTATTCTTGGACTAGCTGGCGCCCACCTCCAGTACATCTCTGGTGAAGTCCATGCAGATGATTAAAAACCCCGTGAAGACGTGTGATAAGGTGTACTCCCTCATCCAGAACCTGACGCTGCAGATCCGCCAGAGAATGGAAGACCCCAAATCAGCAGGTAGAAATGATGTTAATAACTGTGCATGCTTTATTAAAGCATTAAACAAATACATTTTAATCCTGCATATAAAGAAACCTTTGAAAGTGCATCTATTTTGTTGCAAGGTATTGACATTGTGAAAATGTTCTTCAAGTATTAGTTAGTTACCGAGTCTTATGCTAAGATCAGGTTGGCTGAGTTATTTAGAGGGCCGGGTTTTGGACAGAGGGCGTGTGGTTGGTTGAGGTTTGGACAGAGGGTGTGTGGTTGGTTGAGGTTTGGACAGAGGGTGTGTGGTTGGTTGAGGTTTGGACAGAGGGCGTGTGGTTGGTTGAGGTTTGGACAGAGGGCGTGTGGTTGGTTGAGGTTTGGACAGAGGGTGTGTGGTTGGTTGAGGTTTGGACAGAGGGTGTGTGGTTGGTTGAGGTTTGGACAGAGGGTGTGTGGTTGGTTGAGGTTTGGACAGAGGGTGTGTGGTTGGTTGAAGTTTGGACAGAGGGTGTGTGGTTGGTTGAGGTTTGGACAGAGGGTGTGTGGTTGGTTGAGGTTTGGACAGAGGGTGTGTGGTTGGTTGAGGTTTGGACAGAGGTGTGTGGTTGGTTGAGGTTTGGACAGAGGGTGTGTGGTTGGTTGAGGTTTGGACAGAGGCGTGTGGTTGGTTGAGGTTTGGACAGAGGGCGTGTGGTTGGTTGAGGTTTGGACAGAGGGCGTGTGGTTGGTTGAGGTTTGGACAGAGGGTGTGTGGTTGGTTGAGGTTTGGACAGAGGGTGTGTGGTTGGTTGAAGTTTGGACAGAGGGTGTGTGGTTGGTTGAGGTTTGGACAGAGGGTGTGTGGTTGGTTGAGGTTTGGACAGAGGGTGTGTGGTTGGTTGAAGTTTGGACAGAGGGTGTGTGGTTGGTTGCTTCTAATTCAGTGGCACATTTTGCAGATATCCAGTTGTACCACAGTGAGACTCTAGAGCTGATGCTGCGTCGGTGGTCTAAACTCGAGAAGGATTTCAAGATGAAGAACGGCCGATACAACATCAGCAAGATACCTGATATCTATGACTGCATCAAATATGACGTGCAGCACAACAGCTTGTTAAAGCTGGACGACACCATGGAAATTTACCGGCTTTCCAAAGCACTGGCTGACATTGTCATCCCGCAGGTGACCGTTTTTATTTCAGTTTCGAATTCCTCCATTTGCTTTTGGTCAAATATCAATTAAATGAATTATGAAATATTATATATTATTGAAATATTTTTTGGTAACTGTCCTTATTTGCTCTTGTCAGGAATATGGTATTTCTCAAGCTGAGAAACTGGACATAGCCAAAGGGTACTGTACACCTCTAGTTCGCAAGATCCGCTCTGATCTACAGAGGACACAAGACGATGACACTGTGAACAAACTGCACCCAGTGTAAGACATCGTCTAGTTCAGTGCTTGAGCTGGACTCAATGACACTCATAAGAGACCATATAAAATCTAGCCAGTACACAGTTCAACAACTGAAGGAACATGAGGCGAGGAATAACATTTTCCTTTATCTTTATAACATTCATTGTGCTTTGTAAAAACTTAAAGGATTAGTTCACCTAAACATGAAAATTTATCATCGTTTACACACCCTAATGTAATTCAGACTTACAAGATTTTTAAAATATATTCTCCATCCATTTAAAAAGTTTATAAAGATTTCGTAAAAGTAATCCACAGGAATCAAGCAGTTTAAAAATGCAAAATTGCAAAATGTAAAAAACTGCAAAAAATGCTTTTCTTTCTTAAATTTTTTGTCTTATTTCCAGCCAAAATATCTAAAAATACTTAAATCAAGAAGGATTTTCTAGACCAGTAAAAATTGTTGTCTTGTTCTCAGAAAAAAACAAGTCAAAATTAAGTGAGGTTTTTGCTTGAAACAAAATAATCTGCCAAAGGGGTAAACAAAATAATTTGAAATAACAAAATAATAATTTTGTTTAACCCATTGGCATATTGTTTTATTTGTTCTAAGCAAAAACTCTTTATTTTGACTAGTTTTTTTTCTGAAAACAAGACAATAATTTTTACTTGTCTAGAAAATCCTTCTTGATTTAAGAATTTTTAGATATTTTGGCTGGAAATAAGACAAAAAATCTAAGTAAGAAAAGCATTTTTTGCAGTGTGCTTTGTATGACGAACTTTGAAATCTTAAAAAAGAAAGAGCACCAAAACCAAGCCTTTCATTCATATGGTCAAAGACAGGGTGGAAAATGGTCAGATGTTACCATTATTTTTGGTGCATAATACTTGCATTAAAAAAACCCTGTATGTCTTGACCCCTGAAATGAATTAGCATTTGATTGTAAATATTTCAGGTTATGGGTGAAATCAAAAGTGTTTTTGGGTTGATTGTTCTGTCCGCAGATATTCCAGAGGAGTCATGTCTCCAGAGCGCCACGTGCGGACCAGACTTTACTTCACCAGCGAGAGTCACGTTCACTCTCTGCTGTCTATCTTGCGTTATGGAGCCCTCTGTGATGTATGCCCTTATTAGTATCATAAAGCTTTATAAAGTGCATTGAATTATCCTGGCTGTTGTTTTGCTGTTCTGAGCAAAACCGAGTTCTACTTGAAGGAATTTGTTTGGCTGTGTCCTCAGGAGGCCAGAGATGAGCAGTGGAAGAGGGCCATGGACTACCTCAAAATAGTCAGCGAGCTCAACTACATGACACAGATAGTCATCATGCTCTATGAAGACCCAAACAAGGTGTCCGCACACATGCAGTGCTTTTAAATAACACACAAGCATTTCACCTACGATTTGTCTTGATATCCAAGAAATGTACTAAATGGTTTTTCTACACGTGCAAGATCATATTTTGAACATGCAAAACTTACGTTATAACTTACCTTTTAAAATAAATGTGCTGAGTTGTAATTTTAGAAATAAAGCACATTTGTCTTGAGGCACACAGAGGGTCAGTCTACACTACCATCTTCAATAGACTCTTTTCTTTAGACGTGCTTGATTTATTTATTTTTTTGTATTAGAAGAAATTGAATTTGTTGCAAGCCACTCAACAACTGGTTTGCTTATATGAGACACTCTAACAGTTAATTCTGGAAAAAGACAAATAGCTTTATATTTTATTCATGTGTGCATGTATGATGTTTGGGGACAGACAGCGTGTTAATGAGGGCTTTGGATTTGTAGGATCCTTCATCAGAGGATCGTTTCCATGTGGAGCTTCATTTCAGTCCAGGAGCTAAAGGCTGTGAAGAAGATAAAAACCTGCCGTCTGGGTTTGGATATAGACCAGCATCCAGAGAGGTTTGCACTGATTAATGGCTGTTGTGTAGTGTGTGTGTGTGTGTGTTTCCTGTAATTTATTCTGTGTATATTACATTTCCTCTTCAGTTCCTGGGTTTGGGAGGAATTGGTGGTTAAAGACAGATTCCTTCTCAATTAAGAGTTGCTGTTTACAGTGTATACTTTTGAATGTTTTCATTTGCAGCATTTCTAAGTTGCATATTTTTTTAAAATCTGAAATTCTCAAATGCACTTAAATGTTGAATGTGTCTCAGAATGAGGGCTCCAAGAAGAAATCCCATAATGACAGTGATGAGGAGGCCGGTGGTGCTAAACGTGACGAGCCGGATCGAGCTCTTATGATGTTCCGCCCCATGGTGTCAGATCCCATCTACATCCACAGGAAGTCCCCTCTTCCCCGCTCCAAAAAGATCGGCTCTGTGGAAGTAAGTTATTATACAGTATGTTATCATAAAAAATGGTCTCAAAGCACTTTTAAATGAATCAAATTAAGTCATTCACAGTTAATAGCCCCTTTCACACATGCAGACTTTACTGGAAAATTACCGGTAAATTGCCGTAAAGAGATCATGTGCTCTACCGGTAAAAAGACAGAACGTCGTTGCCTGTGTGAACAGCGCATTTTATAATTTACCGGTAAAGTCGTTCCAGTAATTTTACGGCAGTTTACTGGTATTACTGTGTGTAAGGGGCTAATGATTATTCTTCCCTGATAATAGGATTGAAATTTCTTAAGCATGTACATACAAATATAGATCCTGCATATGTATATTCTACACATATGAGCTTTGACAGGGACAGTCATGAATTCAGGAGATAAGGTGCACTTACACAGACTTCACATCTTACAGCAAGTTTAAATAAAACAATGCTCACTATGTAGTGCAACAGCACATTTTTTTGTGCTCTGCATAAGAATGTGTGTGTATGTGTGTGTGTGTATATATATATATATATATATATATATATATATATGACCCTGGACCACAAAACCAGTCATAAAGGTCAATTTTTCAAAATTGAGATTTATGCATCATCCGTAAGCTGAATAAATAATCTTTCCATTGATGTATGGTTTGTTAGGATAGTACAATATTTGGCTGAGATACAACTATGTGAAAATCTGGAATCTGAGGGAGCAAAAAAATCTAAATATTGAGAAAATCACCTTTAAATTTGTCCAAATGAAGTTCTTAGCAATGCATATTACTAATCAAAAATTAAGTTTTGAGTAGGAAATTTACAAAATATCTTCATGGAACATGATCTTTACTTAATATCCTAATGATTTTTGCCATAAAAGAAAAATCAATAATTTTGACCCATACAGTGTATTGTTGGCTATTGCCAACAATACAAATATACCCCAACGACTTAAGACTGTTTTTTTGCTCCAGGGTCATATATATATATATATATATATATATATATATATATATCTCACACACACGTATACACAGAGAGAGAGTTTTTTTGAATGAATGACTGAGTCTGCTGCACAGACTGCACACTTACCAAGTACAAGTATGCCAGACTATTGTACATAATAGTAATTATAATATGACTTAAGAAATTCAGTTACACTTTACAGTAACATTTCAGTTGTTAACATTGGTTAACATGAACTAACAATGAGCCATATGCTGTCTGTGTATTACATATGCATTTTTTATAGTAGTTAGTTAATAAAAATACAGGTGTTAACTACTTTTTTTTTTTTTTTTGTTAGTTCGTAATGCATTAACTAATGTTAAACAGTACAACTTTTGATTTTAAGAATGTATTCGTTAAAATTGACATTAATATGAATTCTATAAAAGTATTGTTAATTGTTAGTTCATATTAACTAATGTTAACAACTAACTGTAAATTAACAGAAATTCATATGATCAAATTTGTTTGTATACAAAACTGATTTCAAGCATAAGCTTTTAAATTAAAAGGTTTTTAAAATCACAAAGAAATGCAGTGTTTCCAAACTTTTTGCTGGTTGTGAATGTGCTGTGCATAGCTAGAATAATTTTTTTTAAAAAACATTTTTTCCATTGCTGTGGCATTCACATTATGCAGGGATGTGAACAAGTGCTTGCAATTTCCATCAATTTCAACAGTCTCTCTTAATGTGAATATGCTTTTACATGTCCTTATCTTTTTAATGTGCCAAAGCCTTCTTTTCACTTTCAGTTTCTGTCCATTTGAATCTTGTGTTTAGTAATCAGTTTGATGTTTCTATATTTTGTTTTCTTCAGTTTCTGCACATTCTAAAGTATCTACATTTTCTCAAAATGGGAGCAAAATAGTACGTTGTTGTTCTGGGTCTACAACTGTAGTATTACATATTGCATTATAGTTTATATAGTTTTTTTCCCAGCTCCGTATCACTTATAGTTAGACAGAGCGTTGCTTTAGTTCAGCGTGTTTATTAGTTTAGTCCAAATTCATAAACTGTGTTTCTACTACATTTTTCCTACTAATCTTCCCATCTAGAATTTATGCTTCTTTAATAATGAGAAAATTATTTATAACTCTCATTTTACCATGGTCTGTCTGAATACTCTATTCTGATTGGCTGAGATGTGTGTGTTAAATCAATGTAATGCACAAGTAGTTCCAGTCAGTTCTAAATTAAAGCACTAAGTTCAGTGACGCACACGCATACAGACAGTCACTCACGCACACAGAAACGTTCAGGAGCTACGTTAAAGCACCATTATATTTCTCAGCAGTTATTGCATTACAGAAGTTATAATGCAATGCAATGGTTGATCAGAGTCAAGAAACTAAGCTAGTTGACCCAAAAATGAAAATTCCGTTTCATGTCGTTTCAAACCTGTAGATTTCTTTTCCTTCTGCGGAACACAAAAGAAGATATTTTTAAAAATTCCAAAAAAGAATTTCAATAAAAGGAATAGTTCACCCAATTTGTCATTTACTCGCTGTCATGTTATTCTCATACTATGACTTGTCAGAATTATTGTACAGCATCACATGAAAATGATAACATCCTGCTATATTAATATCACGCAATATTGTTTCAAGCGTTAAGTTTTCATTCAACTCGGCTAGCAGCCTTGTAGCGTGTGTATAATACTTTGGGCTTTCATATTTCAATTCAAAGCTTCTCTCACCACAAATGTGTATTATTTTGAAAACTGCCACCGTCTCTTATTTGTTGTCTTTTTTTAGTCCCCAATGCAGAAAGACTTTATCAAGACGCCTGCTGGCAAAGTATGAGCACACTTAGCTGTGTTTGTCTTCTGTTGAGCGAAAGGCCTTGGTAGTGAATGTTGGTGGACTCGTAGCCGGACTGTTGTTAACGTTGCATGACTGTGCTGTTTCTGCCCCCTGTCTCACTTCCAGGAAGAGAGCCCCCTGAGTGTGTCTAGCCCTGACTCTATAGGTACCTGGATTCATTACACCTGTGGTGTTGGTACTGGGCGTCGAAGACGCAGATCAGGGGACCAAATAACTTCCTCCCCAGTCTCCCCCAAATCACTGGCTTTCACATCCAGTATTTTTGGCTCATGGCAACAGGTTTTTACCAATTTAATTCATTCTTCACACCAACCACTAACGTATTGTTCATTCACACTCAAGATCTTGGCGGCGGTCAGCAAGGACACCTAATAAGCAGATGAATTAAAAGAGAGCACTATTATCTCATCCGTCATGTGTTTTGTTGAAATGTAATGCACTGGTTTGTGTTCTGGAATATCAGCATTTCTGTTAGTTTGACCAGTTTTGGTCTAGTAAAAGTGTCTTTGAAGAAGATGTATTTTCTTTGTGTTCTGTTCTAAACATATGAAAACTAGCTTATCTCCATTGACTGAGTAGTACTACATTTTGTGGTCCATTATATAGACCAAAATATCCATTAATATCACAACACCGAATACCCAGTCTTTGTTTTTACAGACCAATGGTTTCTCAGTTTTGCTTTAAAGTCAACACGAAATGAAGATTTGCAAAAAAAAAAAAGAAAAAAAAAGTGAATTTCTTGATGCATGTTCTTCACCTTATTGTGTGTTATTAATCAGTGCATTTTACTCCAAAAAACATCACATAGGCCACCCAGCTAAATAGTTTAGTCTTTGTTTTTGGATATTGTTGTAGGTGCTACACTTTATATATCAGGGGATTCTTGCCAAAAGTTAACTGTTAATAAATAGTATTAGTGTAGGTAAAAATTACTGCAGTAATAGAACATGAGAATGAACTTTTACTATTGTAACAAAGGTGAATTTTTGTTTATTTGAAGTAAGTTTTCTGCATTTGTTTTTTCAGGAAGGAGGTAGTCCTCCACAATGCACTGTAAACTCTCCGTTCTGGTTTTGAGCAGCTATGTTTCGACATGCAGTTAATTCACGTTCTGATGGATAAACTCAAGTCTTGCCCCTCACTTTTTTTCCTCGTTGAATGTCCTCAGAAGTACATCATTTTAAGAAAGTAAAATGGGCTGCAAATGCCATTTCAGGTTGACTTTAAATTCTGCTTTATTTATGCATACTAATGTTATTCTTATCATTCTTGTTATTTATGAGACTGACCTGAATGTCATACCGTGTAGAAAGTAAACATAGCTTTGTATGCATTTTTGTTATGAGAAAAGATACTTTTGACCTTTGCTGCTTTTTCAGACCATAAACTAAAAATCTCATGATAACTTTTCAGTATTTTATTGTTCTCTCTTCACCAATCTACTGTCTTTATCCATGTTTAGCCTCTCAACTCTTTTCATTCATCTGCTGTGCCATTAGCTGTCCTTTGCATCCTGCTCCATTTCAATAATGACAAAAGCTTAATTTGACCTCTGGGCTGCTGTGGGATATGTGTTACTGATATCATGTATGTATAGGGTGGATTATGCTTGTCACTCATCTCTTCCAGGACAGAAGTTTGTCTCTGCTTTGGCTCTTTTTAATATTCATTGGTCCCTGTCCTCAGCCAGATCTTCATTTCTTGTTTTTACAGTTCATTAGGAAGCTCTTAGTAAGAGTATAAACACATATGGTGTTTAACCATTTAGTGAGCATCACTATTTTTTTTTGTTTCACAATAATTATAACCCACATGTTATAATTATGCTCGTGTCTTTGTTTTGCAATATATTATTGCTTGGTCGGATTGTTCCATGTCAGTTTTCCTGTCATTTGTACACAACATTATAACAAAGTGGGAACCTCGGTCAAGTGCTTAACACACGTGTGGAAGATGGCGGCACAGATTAACTCAAGTTTTCAACTAAATAAAGTGGCCCAAAAAAGAATTGACACTTTAGGCACACTTAAAAATGTCATTGTTATATAAGAAAAAAAGCACGGTTGCCACTGGAGTCTTTGGAGAGTAACTGTAGATACAGTATAGACATGCTTGATCTTTATTTCAAATGCTTTTTGTGAAGCGTGTTATCTTGTAAACAATAGTATCTTTTAGATAGATTGAAGTTGCTTTGATATACACTAACGTTCAAAAGTTTGAGATCAGTAAAGAAGTTTCTTCTGCTCATCAAGGCTGTATTTATTTGATCAAAAATACAGAAAAAAAACTAATTTTGTGAAATATTATTGCAATTTAAAATAACAGTTTTCTATCTTAATGTATTTTAAAATATAATTTATTTCTGTGATGCAGCGCTGAATTTTCAGCATCATTACTCCAGTCTTCAGTGTCACATGATCCTTCAGAAATCACTCTAATATGCTGATTTATTATCAATGTTGAAACTGTTGTGCTGCTTCATATTTTTGGGACCTGTGATACTTTTTTCAAGATTCTTTGATAACTAAAAATGTAAAAAGAACAGTGTTTATTCAAAATAGAAATTTTGTGTTACAATATTCACTACTATTAAAAAGTTTGGGGTCAGTAAATGATTTCGTTCTTTTTTGTTTTGTTTTTTAAAGAAATTAATAGTTTTATTCAGGAAGGATGTGTTAAATGGATGAAAAGTGATAGTAAAGACTTATATTGTTAGAAAAGATTTCTACTTTGAATAAATGCTGTTATTTTTAACTTTTTATTCATCAAAGAATCAAAGAAAAAAGTATCACAGGTTCCAAAACAATATGAAGCAGCAGAACAGTTTCAACACTGATAATAAATCAGCATATTAGAATGATTTCTGAAGGATCATGTGACACTGAAGACTGGAGTAATGATGCTGAAAATTCAGCGCTGCGTCACAGAAATGAATTATATTTTAAAGTATATTAAAATAGGAAACCAATATTAGAAATTGCAATAATATTACAGTTTTTTCTGTATTTTTGATCAAATAAATGCAGCCTTGATGAGCAGAAGAGACTGAATTAAAAAACTTTAAAAATCTCACTGATCCCAAACATTTGAACGGCAGTGTATGACATAAAGACAGATTTTATGTGTGCCTAAGTATATTTTTATTGCCATGGTCTCCATTGACAGTCCTTTTAGTTGAGAACTAGGCTGAATCTGTGACCTGATCTGTCAGGGTTTATAGGAAATCAAGATTGATCCAGGCCTCAGGTAACGCAAGAGTGCTGTTTATTGTCCTGTGCCAAGGATAACCTCTTTTTTCCCCCCAAAGTAGATTTCATAATTTCGAAGTTTCTTTTGGTTTTGCATGAAACTTGAAATGAACATTTTTAACAGAGAAAAATAACCGGGCTGTTCCCTGCTCTGTTGGGTTTTACATGAATGCAAACGCATATGAGTTATGATTTGTACTCTATAAACTGTTGCCATGTTTGTCCTCATACCCTTCTGCATTCCTGATCTCATTTCTGTTTCTGATATGGAATGGAGTCTGTGTGGCAATGCTAAACGCATGGTCCATTTCTGTTTCCTCATGCTGGGTTTTTGTTTTGTTTTTGGTGTATAGACCTGTGAACTCACATTTACAGTGCTGCTTATTAACATCTGGAATATGCCTGCTGGATGGGTTGGCGTTTTGTTAAGTAGTTATTGTTGTGTGGTTGTGCTCTTTCAGGTTCTGTCCGAGAACAACAGCCACAGCAGACCCAGCAGACTGCACCCGGATCACAAGCTCACCGCTGGAATAGGTAAGGTGTCACTGCACACTCATAATGTTCATTTATCAGCTGAGCAGACACGTTTTATATTATCCTGGATGAACTGTCCTGGTCGTACATGTCCAAATAATGTTTTGCCGTTCCATTTCTAATCTCTGTTGTGTGTGATGTTGATGTGGCTGCTCTCTCTTGATTCTCTAAACCCAATGACCAATTAATTTGGGTCTGAATTGGAACTGAATGTGTAATTCTATCAGTGAGCTTTACTCTGAAACACACTGTTCAAAGATTTTTGCCACACTGCTGACTAATACAGTGCTGACTCTCATATATGCTTGTAATGTCCTTTGTGTGTTTGTAGGCCTTTATACACAAACACTCATGGTTTGCAGCATATTCTTTTGCCTTATATTTATAGCAGGACAGGTGACATGAAATACTATTGGATGTCCTGCGGTGTGACATGCTCTACATTAGGGCTGGGCGATATGGCCAGAAAAATTCACAATCATTTTTTCATATCAGTCGATATCGATAATAGTCACGATAAATGTCATATTTTTATTTCTTTCAAGTTTGAAGCCAGAGTTTTGCTCCCTAGTGATATATATATATATATATATATATATATATATATATATATATATATATATATATATATATATATATATATATATATATATATATATATATATATATATATACAATATAACAATGACACTTTACACTTTTTATAAATATCTTAATAGAAAGATTAGTTTCTGCATGTTCTAATGAGTGATATTGTTTCAAATCAGGAAACAGGTTTGTCTTGCCTGATGATGATGATGATGATGATGATAATAATAATAATATGAATTTTTTTTTTTTTGTCTCTTAGGCACATTTGACAGTAGTTGTAGCTTGAGTTGGGATGTAGATGTATATGTTCATTATCAAAATGGTGACATTTAATTATTCTGACTGTTTGAGTTTTATTAAAATTAACTATTGGTCTTTCATAGTAGCATACATTTAGGTCATAATAACCACAGTTAAAAACACCTCAATACCATAGTAAAAAATGTAACTATAGTTTCTAGGCATTTGTATGAAAAACAGTAGTCTAAATACATTTAGTATAAATGCACAAATGCTATATCTTAATCACAAAAAATAATATAATTATATTCCATCACTCCTTAATACATTTAATGCATTTCTAATATAATGAAATTCGAATACAAATACCCACATTTGTGACCCTGAACCACAAAACAAGTCATAAGGGTCAAATAAAAAAAGAAAGAAAAAGATTTAGGACAATATTTGGCTGAGATACAACTATTTGAAAATCTGGAATCTGAGGGTGCAAAAAAATCTAAATATTGAGAAAATCACCTTTAAAGTTGTTCAAATGAAGTTCTTAGCAATGCATATTACTAATCAAAAATTAAGTTTTAATGTATTTACGGTAGGAAATTTACAAAATATCTTCATGGAACATGAACTTTACTTAATATCCTAATGATTTTTGGCATAAAAGAAAAATCAATAATTTTGACCCATACAATGTATTGTTGGCTATTGCTACAAATATACCCCAGCGACTTAAGACTGCTTTTGTGCTCCAGGGTTACATTTCTGACACAATACCAAGTTAGCGTTATCCATGGTAAATGATGGCGATCTGTAGATTGAAAAGCCTCCTGACTGTATCGTTGCACACAGTGTTTCTGCAGTTTGTCAGCACTATATCATCTGACTCTAAACTAGTTTAAATCAAGTCATTTGTGTTCTTCGCTGAATTCAAGCGCTTCACACTGGATCTGACAGCGCTGTTTAGCGAGACTCATCTGCTCTAGTGAGCTCGCAACCGCTGCGCTGCCGTTTGAACTTTGATCCGAGCGGATAAACAGTGTGTGGTGCACTTCAAAAGAGTCGCGCTGTTTCACTCCGCTTTTGGTGCATAAACATTATATCGAACATTTATCAAACTCTTGTTATCGTTTTATCAAGGAAAATTCTCTCGTGATAATTATCATTAGCAATTTATCGCCCAGCCCAACTCTACATGTATTTTATTCTATTCCTATTCTTTTATGGCTCATAATAGCAATTGATTGTATTTTTGTATTCACTGCAAAAAAAGTCTTTCATTTGTCATACTGCAGGACAGTGTAAAAGTAATGAAGACAAAAGGTGCTTCAAATATGGTGACCAGACTTTGCTTTATATATTCATATACACTTAAAACTAAAATTTGGATGTTGATTGGTGGGGAAAAGTAGCGCATGGACACATTACCAAGAAAGAATGTGTTGTGTTGCTTAATTTTTACTTTGTGAATTTTTCATATTTTACTATTTAAAACAAGAGTGACACTACAAAGTGGTGAAAATGTGCTTAAATACTATAAAGGTTACGAATGTTGTTGTTGTTGTTGTCAGCTGTTAAAAATGCCCATACATTCTGGTCATTCACAGCAAAATGTATTCTTTCCATACAGATTGATTTGATTCAATACAGACTGATTCTACCAATCGTTAAAAACTAACTGATATGACACCTCTGGAATGCAATTGTAGTAAATATGATTTTAGGTGGGTATAGTGTATTTTGCTTGATATGTGACCCTTACATCTTATTGGTCGCTGAGTGTTTTTTAATTTATACTCTTAAAGTGAGGACCTCTGAAGATCAGTTTGCCTTACTAGGTTGCCATGACAAAAGACATTACTGTCATTATGGGATGCTTTCAGTGAGGCTGCACTACTCATTCTGTGGCAAGAATCTTCTAGAAATGCATGCTGCATGCATTGCGAGGTGTGTCTCTTGAACACCCGATTGCTGTATGTATCTTCTCTAACTCCCATCAGGGTCTCATTGCGCTGGCTTGTTTAGCACCATGGTGCTGGGCGGCTCCTCCAGTGCTCCTAACCTACAAGATTACGCTCACGCACACCGTAAAAAGCTGACCTCCTCTGGCTTCTTAGATGGTATGTGCAAACACGCACACACACCTTCTAATGGTGAATCCCCGTCCCTGTTTGTAAGGAATCCTGGAGTCTGATCTGTGTTTTCAGTGTGAAGCGCCGGAGCGCGGGTCCTTCTCAACTGCTTGCGTTGAAATAAGTCATCTTTTTGTTGTTTTGCCCTGAGCGATGTATTTATGCTGCAAAATCTACAATACAACAACCTCAGGATCTTTTTTTGGATTCTGCACCTCATGATAGAAATGTATCCTATGATCTGTGCATAGTGTATGTTTCATGAAAAATCAGGTTTAATAAGAAGACAATAAGCTGTTGTCTATAATCCCTCAAAAAAAACAATACAGTTAATTTAATTAATTCTATGTGTAGTCTACGTCCCGTCCTGTGTAACACAAAAAAGTAATGTTACTTCATGCTTTCTTTTTTATTATTTAATTTACCTTAATGTAACTACCACTGTAACATCATAAACACATCAAAACACATTAAAAGTTTTTTTTTTTTTAGTTTTCCCTACAGCAGCTATACAATAGTATTTTCATATTTCAACTTAATAACAAACATTTCATTTCAGTTCACCAAAAAGCTATATAAAACTATATATATAAAAACTACGCTCTATTCAAATACAGTGTAGTTAAAATTTAACTAAATGAATTAAAAGCTTTAAAATGAAAAATTAATGAATGAAAATTGTCATCATTTTACTCATGCTCATGTTGTTCCAATCCATTGTTCATCATCTTCAAAACAAACAAATATTTTTTTAATGAACCCTGATAGATTTCTGTTCCTACACTGGAAGTCCATGCAACCAAAACTTTATTTAAAATGGATTTAAAATGTTCATTAAAACATGGTAAATGCAATCCAAATGAATCGAGCAGTTCAGTCCAATCTTGAAGAGACACACTTTATATAATGAACACATTTAATTTAAGCTTTAAATTTCCATCATATTTTAGTGACAAACTTTTCATTTAGTAAATTTCACTAAGATTTTACAGTTCTGAATTTTGTCAATTTTTTGTTTCGATTTGTTACAGCATATACAAGGCAATTTTATGTAATTTGTTGATCTGTCTGTTGTTGATACTCCAAAATTATTGGCTAAAATTAGAGATCTACAGCAGAAACTAAAATTACACTAAAAGTACATTACGGTAGTGTTCTGGGTTTACTGTATTTCCCTTCTCCAGCGCCACACCGTCTTTAAATACAGACATGACAAACATCCTAGAACAAGTCATGGACGCCAGAAATTCCCTAACAAATCAGTACCTCAGCTCTGAATTAAAATAGTTGAGTTAGAGCACGGCAAGAATGGTTTTGAACAGATTTAGGGATATTTTGTTAACATTCAGTGAAATATTATACAAAAAAAAAACATTTTAGTTGGTAAAATTGATTTCTCTTATACAATTATGTATTTCTTTTAATATAAAACTTACCTGAGTGGGGCGGACAGGTCTGTGATGTGCACAATATCTGGATCAGTGACTGAGGCAAGCAGTATGCACAAACACAATCCAGGAGACTAGTTTCTGCTAATGTTAACATGTCCAGCCAGAAGCTGTATCTGTGAAAAGCCAAAAACATCATTTTAGTCACTAGTTGCAGTGACGGTGATAGAAACTGATCAGCGGGAATTTTGATTACAACTATAATAATGCAACAAGTGACTTAAAATCATTCTGACTTTGTAGCTTTTATTTGAGGAGAAATAGAAATCAACATAACTTTCCTGTTGTTGTTTTTTTGGATATTTGGTACCTGCAAGTGATTTTGTGGAAATCAGAGAATCCATGGTTAATTAGTGTTGTGAATGAAGACTGTTGTAGATGTTGTTCATAGAGCAGCGGTGCTGTTGTGGATCAGAAAAGAAAGCATAGCCTCAATTATATTAATTTAACCTTAGAATGCATGATCTAAAAAAACCTACATGAATGCATAATGGGGGCAAAATGACCTGTTTTGGATTAAGCGTTTTTTTTTTTCCTCTTTCAGTGTAATTAAATCATTTAAGAATCTGATTATACACAATGATCAGGTGCCATAAAATTGTGGATTTAACGTAATGCTGTTTACTTCAACATCTTGTACAAAGATTTCCACCATTCTGCCTTTTGCTTTTTGACATTTTACACTTTTTAATGGCCTGAGACCAGTACCAGTCACAAGTCTGAACATGCCTATTCCTTCAACATTTACTCTGATGCATCCAAACTATTGACTGAAACTAAACTTTAAGTAATCCATGGAGTGTAAATGAATTCTATGTATTAGTAGTAGTATACTAATACCAACAAAAACACCATGGTGAGTTAAAATTCAATATGAAGTATCTACAGTACAGTGATACACAATCTATGTCTGAATTTTAATTAGCAAAAAAAACAACCCTGAAAACTACTGCTCTATCGTGTCGATTTAACCCCCATTATGCATTCTATGGTTAATATGGCGTGTTTTCTTGAACGGAAAGAGAAGTTTTGTTTGTTTGATTTTGAATCACTATCCCTATGGCTGTCCAAACACTTAACACAAGCACTCCTCTGCGTCTTTCCTGCATGACTCTTGCCTTCTTTAGCCCTTCTTTAACCCTCTTTCTGTTAGCTGTTATACATTTCAGGTACCTGTTTTTCTCTTTCTCAGAGGCCACGCGTGGTTCTGCTGTAAAAAGATTTTCTATCTCATTTGCGCGACACCCAACCAATGGTATGTTTGCTTTTGTTCATTCCTAGTACATGTCTTCCCCTCACATTCAGTTTTTGAGTTTTTTTTATTATTTGTTCTTCTGGATATAGAGTTCCTCCATCAACCGCAGAACAGGGAATATGACAGTTATTACTTTTAGAGGACTAAAAATACCCTTTCAACACACCAGGAACCAGTTTATGTCTCCTCTGCACAGTGGTCTCTTTACATGGATTTCAAAGATTGTTCCCAGTTTTGTTCCATCATCTGTTAAAAAGTGAATTTGGCATATTTTGTTGTTACCTAATATTTGCTTGTTTATTTGTGGCTGAATGAGCTAGTTCTTAGATACTGATGAAATGTGTTGAATTATCAGGTGATCAGAATTGGCTGCTCTTGGGCCTGTTTAAAGGATATAACACTTTATTTGAACCTGTTTATATTTATCTGCATATTTTAGCTGTTAATGCTTTACGTGTTTTCTGAAACTTTATGATCTAACAGAGTCACATGCATTAAAGAGGAAATCAATGAATAGCTGTCATATAAAGCATTATTTAAAACAATTGTATCCTGAATATTTGTAACATGGGTTGTAGTGTTTAATAGGTGGGTAAGATCTAAGATGATGTTTTTGGAAGTTTAGAAAATTGTCCATTTTTAGCATATCATTTTTATTGTTTGTTTTGTTTTTTCTTTTAATCTGCTTTTCTAAATGGGTCAGTGTTTTCCGGTATGTTCAGTGGTAAGTGTTAGTCATGCTTAATATACTCGTTCTATCCTGTCTAATTAGTGTTTATTTTATTTTGGCTCTGGTTTCCCAATCTCGTGTTTAGATCTAGTCTTTATACCCCGTTTCGACCCTTACCAAACTCCCAGTCCACTATGATCTCTCCTATTAAATTAAAAAGAAAACAAATCAGAGTCCTATTTCATTTTTAACTTTATGTATCCACAAGAAAACTATCCTCTGAGCGTTGTATGTTTTTGGTTTATTCCTTGCATTCGCAGAAGGAAAAGTAACAAGTAAATGCTCATTTATATTTTTTAATGTATTTTAATTTTTTGGAAATAATTGCTGAGACAATCTTCAAATTTAAGACCTATTCTGAGTAAATCACCAAACCTATTAATTTGAACATTGCCTAATATCTGTAGGCTTATATTGTTGTGATTAGATCTTCTTAAGATGCCTCTTCTTTTATTGTTAAAAAACAACACCTATTAACAACCTTAGCAAATCAATCTGGGTGTTAAGTAGGACAGCATTTAAATATAAGTAGAAATAATCTAAATGTAATCAGTTCTATCTTTTATTTCAGTCCACAGTAAAATGCTAGTAAATCCACACTTATCATAAAAAAAATAAATAATTTTTATTTATTATGCGCTTTTCTAATACCCAAAGCGCATTGCAAATTATATAAATGAACTGCTGCTTGGCAACCGTTAACAGAGTTAGGCTAATGAACTTGTCAGAAGAATTGGTTATTTTAATAAATGTAACCATTTATGACTGTTGGTGTCTTTTAACTGTTGCTGGTGTGTATTAATACAATAAACCATGAGAGACTGGCCTCTCATTGCTTATTGCTTTTATTAGAACGATTCCTGAAGATTATATTCTGACATCTTGTGCCAAATTGCATGATGTGAATAAATCAAATCATAATCATGTTGTTTCACTAGTTTCATCTGAGAAATTAAAAAAAAAAAAATGTATACAAGGTAGGTCGATTATCATTTCCGCTTCATAAATTCATCTTGGCCAAGTGATGTTTTTGGTAGATTGAAGGTATTGTGAGCTGTTCTTTGTGTGACCCATCTGCCTCCATCCTAACCACCTCAAACTCACGTTTGATGGTGTTGTTGCTTGTCACTTTCAGAGGAAATGGAACGCCATGTGTCCAAGATCTTAAGTTAATAGTTCATGCTAAATGATTATTCTAGCTGAAGATGTTTTATAGTCTTTTTTTCCAAGTTCTGATATTCTGGTATATTTCATTGAAGGTTTTGAGTTGTACTCCATGGTTCCTTCAATCTGTCCCTTGGAGACCCTCCATAATTCCCTGTCTCTCAAACAAGTGGATGACTTCCTCGCCTCCATAGCCACATCTCATGATCCAGTACTGGAAATATCTGCATCCTCCCCAGGTACAGTCAGGACATTATACACCGACTGCCACTGTATAATGTGTGTGCTTTACTGTACATTCGTCTTAACTGGTTTTTGTTTGTCGACCCTCAGCTGTGCCCTCAAAGAAGGCTCCTTTGAACACTTACACTCCAGCAAAAGTTTTGCCCTGTCCTTTCACACAGTCTCTTGGCAAGAAGACGTGCTCACCAGAAAAGAGTGCATCAGGCATGTTGCATTAAATGCAAATATTGATGGTGAAGTATTGGAACAAATTACTACATAAACGGTTCATTATTTAATGTATGTAAAAAAAAAAAAAGAAAAAAAGAAAATGGATAAAGTTACTTCTGATTTATTAGGGTTCCCACAGTCATCATGGAAAAACTTGAGAATAGCAGTACATTTTATACTTGTTATTGTTCCTGGAAAAGTAGTTGTACACTGTAAAAAATAAATCCGTAAAATTTACGGTAAAAAAACGGCAGCTGTGGTTGCCGGAATTCTACTGTAAAAAATACGGTAACAACAATTTAGGTTTTACGGTTTTAATTTAAATTTACAGTTAAATACCATAATTTCATTAACTGATATAATGTTAATATACCAACCGATTAAAGTACTGAAATCTGTTTTGTACCTTTGAAATACATTGATATCCACCAAATGCAGGTGGTGATGAGAAAGTCACATGATGAACCAAAGCCAATCACAAGCAACTTTTAAATAATAAAATATATAGAAGGTGCACAGTGTCATTCACACGAGCACTAAACACCATCATGGCGAGACTCATTAAACTGAAATATGCTATTAACATTAATTTAACAACATTAGTTGTAACATACCACCCTAATAAACATAACTGATAAGAAAAATCTAAGAAGAAACATAGTTATTTCAAAGAAAATCATCAAATTCAAACAAAATTTGAAATGCAACGCAGGGAATTCTGGGAACGTCAGTTTACCGTTTTTCCCTGTAAATTTTACAGAAACTTACCGTTAACCATTTAACAGGTTTTTACTGTAGCATTTTCAGTTTTTTACCTTTAAAATCATGATCATTTTTTACAGTGTACATCTTTTCTAGTTATGATCTAAAACAGGGGTCAGCAACCTTTTGGGCATGAAGTGCCATTTTTAATTTTTCTGATTAACCACTGTGCCAATAACACCCTATATCAGTATGCAGATTTTGCTATTGCTCGCGTGCCAGTAGCAGGGTTTCCATTCAAAGCTGCAAATTTAACATGTGCCTAATATTAGAATGTTGCATAAAACATTTGCTAATAAGCACCGTTTCCATGCAACGAGTCAAAGAGAACAAAATCGTCACTTCCTGATAAACTGGCACTAAATATCACAAAGAAAAGTAGGAGAAGCCACTGGATATCATAACTTTCATATATAATAATTGACTTGTGCCTCAGAGCAAGCAGACGAAACACAGTAAATGCGGTCATTGCTTTCGTGGATGCCTGCTGTTTGGGAATGCAGTTGTGTAACAGTTCTGGGAGGTAATTATAGAGAAATACTTTGACGACAGGCTTTACTCGAGTATTTAACAATGATCATAACAGCGTTTCAGATACTGTGCAACAAGATCGGTCTGCTAGCTATGCCATCCCATTGCGCAAAGTCATATGACTTTTTTGATGCGCATTGAGGAATTTATTTGGCAAATGCGTTTCCATCTCCCATTATTCGTATTAACCCTTTTTCACACAAGACCAACACCAACTCAAGCGAGCGTAAAAACTTTTTTGCTAATTTTTTTTTATTTATTTTTTTTTTTTTTAAATTTGGTGTTTCCATCACTCGTTTCTGATGCAATATTTCATAGCTAGTGATTATTCCTCAGCGTGCCACTGGTTGCTGACCCCTGATCTAAAATATGTAATTGGCTAGATATTACTCTTGTGTAAACTAAAACTTTCTTTTCAGTGAATTGGTGGTACAAAAATTTTCTAAATTACAGTAAATGAATATGAAAGAAAAATCCTTATGCAGTGATCACGAACTAGCAAGAATAGAAAGAAGTCGAGAGGTGTTGGAAACCATTTATTCATCAGAAATGGAAACACTATCAGATAAAATTGCTGCAGTAGCTCAAGACATACTTGTCACCAGTGTGTCCCTTTGTTTGTTTACTCAATGTATTTTTTTCCTTTCAGATCAAGTTAATTTTCCAGCCAGAAAACCCAGAGGCATTTCAGCAGATATTTCAGAGCATGGTGCGAGTAGCGGCAAAACCTCACAGCCAAGCTCAGAGACCAAGCAGCCCAAGCCTCCTCCCAAAATTTCCATCCATTTGCCACCTGAATCTCATGACTCTGCTGTTAAAACCCAACAACAATCCAGTGGCACAGCAACACGTGAAACCCCTGCTCTAGAAAACAAGAGTGCTACAAAAACCGTGTCAGGCTTTTACACATGACATCCATTCCTGCAGAAACACGGCTATCAAAGCAGGTGACCACATGCCAAGCTCGTGGACAACTGATGTATACGTTAACTGGACCCAGTGAACCAAAACTCAGAGCATGTTACAGACCTCATTACTTTTAGTGACAAGAATTTGTCATAATTAGCTGTACCTTTATTTGCATTTAAAAGAACATCTCACTGAATGTTTGATACCAAAACACAGTCCACCAAAAGATATCACATTGTTGTAATTACAATCATATCGTAGGCTTATTTAGCTTTTCCATTCACCTTGAATGGTTCAGAAGAATGTGTTACATTTATCTTGTATATTTGACTGTTAAAATGTAAAAGCTCACATAGAATTACTTGTCATAGTATGACATGTTGCTGCAGCTGGTTTTAATTCTTTAGGAAAATTTAATGAATGCGGCACTTTCTGGGGCCTCATCAAACAAGGTCCAAAGTGATATTTCTTGTTTAGAATCACATTTTTAATGTGTAGATTTGATTACAATCAGACTGTGCACTTCTTTCCCTCCACTGCAGCTGACATCTGCCTTATGTTAACAATTACTTTTCCATCAAACTGAAATTAAACATGAATGTTGTGTAAATTGGAAATTTGGCTGTTGGTATTTTTAAGTTCATGAAAAAAACAAAACAAATGCGTCCAAACTAAACTGTGCTTTAGAAAACTGGAAGTGGTTGAATAGTTCTTCAGTAGCCACTTCTTCAATTCTCTGGCCCCAACATAATTTGTGTTCCAATCTAATCGCATAATTATCTAGTACCTGGTCCTGTCAAATTTTGGTTTCAGAGGTCCACTTTTCTCCAAGCCTCTCCAACACACTGGCCTGTAACTTTTGTAGTAATCCTGTGGACCTTGACTGGCTGGTTAACTGGTGAGTTTGATCAGTGTTAACCCAGGACGGGTTTGGGAAGCACTGGATCAGACATCACTAGTGTCTAGGGCCGTATTTACACTGCCGGTCTTGTTGCCTACTGCTGATTGTTAACTATATCCAAAGTTTTTAATGACCAGCTTTTCAAAGTGACCCATAACCAATATCTTGTGGGGCAGTTATGGCCTAATGGTTAGAGAGTCAGACTTGTAACCCGAAGGTCGTGGGTTCGAGTTTCAGGTCCGGCAGGAATTGTCGGTGGGGGGAGTGAATAACCAACACTCTCTCCACTTTCAATACCATGACTGAGACCCTTGAGCAAGGCACCGAACCCCCAACTGCTCCCCGGGCGCCCACTGCTCCGTGTGTGTGTGTTCACTTGGATGGCTTAAATGCAGAGCACTGGGTCACTTCACTAATATCTGCATTTACACCTTACACTTGGTGGAACAACCCAAATTAAATGTATAGACGTACCAGAAACATCGTTGCCAGGTCTGCAAAACAAAACCAGCCCAATTGCTAATGAAAACTAGCCCAATCATGTTTTTTCTGTGGTTTTCCCCCTCGATCGGGGTCACTCCTTCAAAATTGTGTTCCCCGTGGACTAAAAAACAACCTGCAGCAACAATGTAAAAGTAGCCCAGTTTTGCAGGAAAACCGTGGACTTGGACACATTGCCTGGAAAAGCGCCCACCTGAGTTGACGTCATTCGCCACCATTGCTTTTTTTAAATGACATACAGCTCGCATTGGCAGGGGAATATCCGATCTGTCTCTTAAGGACTGAAGATGAAAAACCATAATGCAACTTATTGTACTTGTGTAATGTGACTTGTTTCAAGTCAAGTCACCATTATTTATATAGCGCTTTTTATAATGCAAATTGTGTCAAAGCAGCTTTACAGTATTAAACGGGGAAATAGTGTGTCGAAATAGTGTGTCGTTCTCCTCTGGCCAGACAAAACCAGCAATTTAAATCTAGGCTGCAGCAGAGTCAGATTGTGAAGAGGACTCATCTGGTTCCCGTGGTCTTGTCCTGATAACCATCTAGGTGACGAGGTCTTCGGAAGGGATCAGTCTCTGGGGCTCATCTAGGTGTCCTGATCTCTGCTGACGTCCAGGGCTGTAGAGGTCGTCTCTAGGTGCTGATCCACCATCTGATCTGGATACAGTCTGGAACTGGTGGCTATGGTGACCTCGGAATAAGAAAGAAACAGACTAATATTAGCGTAGATGCCATTCTTCTAACAATGTTACAAGTACATCGGGTGTTATGGGAAGTGTTCCTGGTTCCAGTTGACCTAATTAATGCAGCCTAACAATCCTTTAACAGATTTGAATTATAGAAATGCGATAGTGAATTATGCGTAAACCAGGTTATAGAGATGG
>JAFVLL020043923.1:0-32742 GCA_021397915.2 Tor tambroides
CGGTGTGCTGAGTGGTGTGAGAGTCCATGTGGTGAGTGAGTGACCTCTGGTGGTGATTGTCCGGAATAGCATGGACCCGATTCGTGACAGTCTGTCACACTTTATTTATTTATTTACTTAATTATGTTATTCATTAGTTAATTAAATAAAAAATAATTTTTTACTATGATGTAATAAATTATTTTTTAATTTTTTTAATCGCAAATATTTACCCTAATCCTAAATTATATTATAGTACTTTTTTTTTACCCAAAACACAATATTTTCTTATTTCTGTGATACACAATAACACATTAATATCAATTTTTATTTATTAAATTTAGATATTTTGTGCGTATGTGTATGTATGAGTTTATCATAGTAATTTTTTTTAACCAAAACACACTATTCTCATCTCTGTGCTAAGAAATAACACAGTAATATCACTATGTATTTATTTTAGTGTTGTCAAAAGATTAATTGCCATTAATCGCATCCAAAATAAAAGTTTTTGTTTACATAATATATGAGTGTGTACTATGTATATTTATTATGTATATACAAATACAAACACATGCATGTATATATTTAAGAAAAATATGTTGTGTTTATATATTAAATATATTTATATATAATATAATAATATAAATGTATATACATGTAAATATGTTCAAAATATTTACTGAATGCGTGTGTATTTATTTATACACATAATAAACAAATACAGTATACACACATATATTATGTAAACAAAAACTTTTATTTTGGATGCGATTAATCGCGATTAATCGTTTGACAGCAGTAATTTATTTATTATTATTCATTCATTAAATCACTAATATTTAATTATAATTGTAGATTTTTTCTAACCAAAACATAATCTCATATAGCTTTAATTAAGATGAATCGCTCATGGTATTGCACATTTGTAAGTCACTTTGGATAAAAGCGTCTGCTAAATGAATACATTTAAATCGATTAGTAATGTGGACATGCGTTTTGTCTGTTTAGGGAACTCTTAATGGTAATTTTTGTGAGTTGAATTGCATGTTCTGTCACGGATGATTTAGTTCGATGTTTCTTATTATTTAGTGAAATATTGTGGCGAGAGTAACATGAGTCAAATGGTTTTTCTCAGAGAGGTTTCTCAAGACGCCTGGAGCTCAAGAGACATGAAACACTAATGTGTTTTGACGTTGACTGATATGTGTGTGTTGTGCAAGTTGGAAGACATGTGACAGCATGTGTTGTTTTTAATATTAGGAAAGGGTAATTGGTTTTTGGAATGAATTTAATTTTTCATGGTTTAAAACCAGTGCTGAGTGAACACAGGAGAAAAGGAGAGGGAATATGTTTATGATTTCAAAATTATTATGAAATTGAGGTGGAAAAGTGTAAAGCTAAAGGTTTAACGGTTGGGATCTTGGAAGAAAACTGTCTGTTCACGCTGTTACTGTCGTGACTTTTAGGATTATATGATCATGTTTTTGATGTTGCTTTTCTGTGTAACTCCAATTGTTTTTGTTTGAGGTGATAATTAGGGTCATTTTGGCGGGAAATAAGAAAGACACTGCCCACCCCAACCTGAGGAGCTCAGCTCTACACACTCAATCACTCACACACACACACACACACACACACACACCACACACACTTGGGCTTCCCTCCGCATTTCAATGGGATTACGGCCATCTGCAGACCCTTAAGGAACAAAAGTGCGTGTTCCTGGAGAAGTCGTGTTCTCCGGGGGGTTGAAGTGTTATGTCAGCATGCTAACACACACCGCAGGGATCTGCAGCCTTCAGAAAATAAATCATGAATATTCTCAACAAAACTACTGCATTTTAGACAAACATAGTAATCTATGCAACTAATAATACTATATAGTGTTTAAAAGTAAAGTTTTAAGTTTTTTAAATGTTTTTGAAAGATGTCTATTCTGCTCACCAAGGATGCATTTATTTGATCAAAAATACAGAAAACAAAAACGTAATATTCTGAAATATTACTACAAATTAAAATATCTGTTTTCTAGTGGAATATATTGTAAAATGTAATTTATTTCTGTGATCAAATCTGAATTTTCAGCATCATTACTCCAGTCTTCAGTGTCACATGATCCTTCAGAAATCAGTCTAATATGCTGATTTGCTGCTCAAGAAACATTTCTGATTATTATCAATGCAGAAAACAGTTGTGCTGCTTAATATTTTAGTGTAAACTGTGATACATAGTTCAGCATTCTTTAATGAATAAAAAGTGAAAAGCATTTATTTGAAACAGAAATCTTTTGTAACATTGTCTTTACTGTCACTTTTGAACAATTGAATGCGTCCTTACTTAATACAAGTGTTAATTTCTTTCAAAAAATAAAATAAAATAAGAAATCTTACTGACCCCACACTTTTGAACAGTACTGTATAATATTTAGATATTTTTTAAATATTTACATTAACATTTTAAAGGTAAAATATATTTATTAACATAAATTTATATATTCATTCATTCATTCATTCATTCAAGGAATGCCTGAATTAATCCTATAATATATTATTAAATTACTGTATAAAGTATTTAAGTATTAAGTATTTAAGTTCACTTAAAAAGGTGTAGGATTTACTTTGAAATAATTTTAACTCAGCAATTGCTGGTGAACTTCACCCAAAAAAAAATAAAAATAAAAAAAAAAAATTACAAAGAAACAGCAGGGAACACATTAAACTAAATGAAAATTAAATTTTAAGTAGAAAGACTGAAATAGTATTGTATGGAGTAAGTTTTTAGTATTGCAAAATGTACTCCGAAAAATATTTTTTACAATCTCGAAAAATAATTTTTGCAAGTATTCTAAAGATCTATAATGACAGAAAGTCAAACATCTACAATCTTTTCACTTTTTATATTATAAGTGCTCTTTTATATTTAGAAATGTATTGCAGAGCTATTTTGGTATCAGAAATAGATTGAGCTGAATTGTGAGTTTTGTGGTTGAAATGCAGTTTGTGATCCTGTGTGTGTGTGTGTGTGTGTGTGTGTACTGGTTTTTGTGGTTTACGGGGACAAAATTTGTTTAATGACATGGGTATGACAGAGGTATTACAGTTTGAGGGTGGTTTATGAGGACACTGCCAATGTCCCCGTAATTCAAAAGGCTTAAAAAACATACTAAATGGTGTTTTTTTGAAAATCTAGAAATGCACAAAGTTTCCTGTAAGGGGTAGGGTTGGTGTAGGGCAATAGCCCATACAGTTTGTACGGTATAAAAACCATTACGCCTATGGAGAGTCCCCATAAACCAAAAAACAAACGTGTGTGTGTGTGTGTGTGTGTGTGTGTGTAGATATAAATGGACACAATCCAGGTCAGAGAGCTCCTGTCTGCGGGTTGGGTCGCACTCATTTCCTGTTCTATCTCTGGAGCTCTTGGAAGGCCAAACACACACACACTGTACACCTGAACACACACACACACACACACACACACACACCCTCGATAGCTCACCGACACCCTTCCTCATTTTCCTGTTATTCACCTTACAACTACAGTATAAGGTTATACATATGCTAATAATAATAATAAAGTGAAACATTGCCTGACAGCAGCACAGCCTGCTATGCTATCAAAAGTTTGGAATCAGTAAGAGTTTTTTTTTTTAAAGAAATTTTTCATATATGCATTAAATTGATCAAAAGTGACATTAAAGACATTTATAATGTTTAAAAAGATTTCTATTTCAAATAAATGCTGTTTTTAAACTTTCTATTCATGAAAGAATCCTGAAAAATAAAATGTATCAGTTTCCACAAACATATGAAGCAGCACAACTGTTTTCTGCATTAATAATAATCAGAAATGTTTTTTGAGCATATTAGAATGATTTCTGAAGAATCATGTGACACTGAAGACTGGAGTAATGATGCTGAAAATTCAGCTTTGAGCACAGCAATAAATTACATTTTAACATATATTACAATAGAAAATGGTTATTTTAAATTGTAATAATAGTTCACATTTTTGTTGTATTTTTGATCAAATAAATGCAGCCTTAGTGAGAAAAAGAGACTTGTTTCAAAAACATTAAAATCAAACCCAAATCTTTGAACAGTTGTGTAAAATATGGATAATATTCACACTACGTGCTAAATCAAAGTATCTACTTTCATTTTAATTGGTTTATTTAAATTAATTTTATATATTGGAAAATAATTTATTTCAGATTTTTCTTTTTACAATATCACACCTTGTTTTACTTTAAGTAATTCAGAAACCAGACAAACACAAATTTGATGATTTTTGTTCTTTATAAACAATTATTGTATATTTTTTAACCAATCTTTCATACAAACTCTACAATGTTAACAGAATATTTCGTCATCCAGTTTTAAAACTCTAAAACATCTTATATACACTGAAATCCACACATATACATATATTTTACACCCAGCAGTCACATTGGTTTGTAAAGACATTAATAACAAACACTGGCAGCATAAAATATGGCAGCTTCGCATCTCGGCTCACTCTCTACGTTTGGTTGATCCGGTCATTTGTTTAGTGCACATACATCGCTGACAAAAATGGATATGAAGCCCAGAATAAAGACAAAAGCAACAGCAGATAAGCAGAATTAGATGGAGGACAGTGTTTGCCTGAGACCAGCAGTCAATGTTTTGGTACACAAGTCCACAGTATGAGCGTGTTGACAAGCTTTACAGAGAGTCTGAGAGCAAGAGATGATATTTCAGACCATAAATTCTCTTTATAGGTTATATCGTAAGTACATATATTTAAAGGACAAATAAAATCCAGATTTGCGAGGATACCCTGTTCATGTGCGTTCACACTGACAACAGTTTAACCGGCAGATTAAAGCAATTAAATATTCAGTATCACATGACTTTACACTCTGCACTCCCATTGGTCATTGCACCACTGCTCATTTGCATAAAGTTGAAAAGTTGCTCAACTTTGTCTAAATGCAAAAGTCTTAGATGGTGAATTAACAGAAAATGAATGTCGTTCAGATGCAAATCGCTGTCAGTATGAATGCAACGTTGAAAATAAAAACTTTTTCATCAGAGTAAAAGTGCTCTGAACGTGACGGTAAGTTTATATCAAAGCAAATTAGTGGTGACGTTAACCATGAGGTAATCAGCACATGTTATCTGTAGACACCAAATAATTCATATACCATTGCTATTGTTTTCATTACTTGATGTTAGCTGCATGCTATCCTCAGCCTGTTAGCATATAAACCATAGCTGATTTCATATTATAGAAATATATATTTATATAAAACCTCTTTTGTTATGCTACATAAAGATCCGTTTTGGTTCTCAGTGCTTGCAGCATCCAGGTATCGCCATCTTTCCCTTCCGTTCACCAGTGCAAATTTAGAAAATAGACTTGAAATTTTTTTTTATATATAAAAGAAAAAAGAAAATATATACTCTCAATACAAAAACAGAGTGTTTAAACATTTTTCTTTTCATATAAAGGCGGACAAATCAATGTTTTTTCTGTGGCGTCAAATACTGCAAAAGACGACTGCGCTACATGCATTGCGTACAGCTTATTTACCAACTCAACATCGTGAGTTTGTCTCCAACATCACGAGGACTTTGGATATTTCAGTGATATGATGTTCATATCAAAGCGTCCAAAGACAAGATTTCCTGAGTTTAAAAAAAGAGGCCCAGTTTAGGACCCCAAATCTGGGTGGAATTAGATAGACATGGACACACAAATGTCCTTTTTCAGATATCCATCTTGATCCAGTGATTTTTGCTGAGATTTGCTCCTCCAGTGTCTCTGCTCTCCTAAACTTCTGTCTGTGTTTCTTTCATTTGCTCAGGAGTTTCTCAGATCATCTTCTGCGACAGAATCACGAGTGAGCGTGTTTTCCCGTCAGTCGTTGACCAGAGTGCAGGGGATCATCAGGGACTGTTTGGCCTGCTCGTACACCTTCAGGAAGTCTTTATAGCGTGGAGCGCAGCCGAGCCACGCCTCCCCAAAGTGCACACGGCCGGTAAACAGGAAGCTGCCAGCGCCGGGCCGAACGCCGCACTGCAGAGGTGTCCGGATCTCGCCCGACCGCGTCAGACGCCCCGATTCAGGGAACAGCGCAAACTTCTGCCGGTAAACCCGTGTCGCGCTCACTTTGATCACTGCTGCTTTCAGATTTGAGTCCATATCCACTGAACGGATGTTTCCTCGAACCACTAAAAACACAGAAAGCTCTGTTAGAATTATAAATAATGAGTGTCAGACTTGAGCTTTTGCTGCTTCGGTTGGTTTACGATTTCCTTCTAAACCAGAAAATTCAGTCGAAAGATGCTAAATTAACCCACTGGATCGATGCCATTTGGGTTTGGTGCGAATAAATTAGAAATGTACTTTTATCCAAAGCAGTTTACAGTAGAAGACTGCAAAGAGTAACCTTGCGAAGAAAACTCTAAAACAATAAAAATTTACTTGAAAAAAGTACTTCAAATAAATGTTAACTTAATGAAAATAAAGTATAAAAAACTTGTGTACTAAAACAACTAAAATTAATAATAAAAATAAAAAATAAAAACGATAAAAAAATAAATGTACTAAAATAACTCAAATTAAAATTGTTATATATATATATTTTTTAAACCAATAAAAGTAACAAAAACAAAAAACTACTAAAACTAAAATTAAATGTTAATTATAAATGCAACATTTTTTTAGTTTAACTTGATGTACTAAAATAACTAAAACTGAAATAAAAGACGAATAAACACCATATAGACATATTTAAAAAAAAAACTAATAAAATAGTAATGAAAAAAAACAACAACAAAAAAATGCAACAAAATGACCAAAATTTTAAATAAAATTAAAATGAAAAAATATCTATCTAAATATCTAAAATAAAAAAATTAAATCTAATTCAAAATATTAATAAAAACATAATAGTTTCTTAATGATACTAAATTAGGGCTGCACCCCCCCTACTTGGGTTTGAACCTGTGACCTCCAGATCTGTAACTAAACCACTAGAAAATGTGGGATATTGGTAGCTGAAGTTTGTTGGTTTGAGGTTCTTGCTGTCCTAGAGACATTTACACACTTTAGTGGAAAAGTCCTGCTGATTGCTTGGAATAAAAGCACATTTGTGACCCTGGACCACAAAACAAGTCTTAAGTCGCTGGGGTATATTTGTAGCAAATAGCCAAAAATACATTGCATGGGTCAAAATTATTGATTTTTCTTTTATGCCAAAAATCATTAGGATATTAAGTAAAGATCATGTTCCATGAAGATATTTAGTAAATTTCTTACTGTAAATATATCAAAACTTCATTTTTGATTAGTAATATGCATTGCTAAGAACTTCATTTGGACAACTTTAAAAGCTATTTTCTCAATATTTAGATTTTTTTGCACCCTCAGATTCCAGATTTTCAAATAGTTGTATCTCGGCCAAATATTGTCCAATCCTAACAAACCAGACATCAATGGAAAGCTTATTTATTCAGCTTTCAGATAATGTATAAATCTCAATTTCTAAAAATTGACACTTAAGACTGGTTTTGTGGTCCAGGGTCACATTTATCCTAAAAAGCAGAACAAAAAGTCAATTCAAATACTCACCAAAGTCACTAGTGCACACAGCCATCAGGATCTCTGTGTTATTGCACGGCCTACAGGCTCCTGTGAAACAAAGAGACGAGAAGAACATGAGACACAGAAGAACAGGAACACCAAGAGATGAGACGTAACACGCAGCTGTTACTTTACGGCTCTTTGGTGGAGGTGTGATGGAGATAAAGGACCTCCTGATAGGTGTGAGCCACGTCACCTGATCAAAGCTCATGAGAGAGGTGTGTGTAACACTTCACTCTTCCTCTCTAACGTTCATCTGGCTGATCTGTATGAGACTGAACAGCTGATCTCACAAAACCCACCCACACAGAAATCAAAACGTTTCTCATTCTTCAAGTTTGTGTCATTTTGAAGATGCAGGATGTTTTTATATGTTTACAACATTTTTCCATGTTAACTAAAGTTTCTAATCAAAATGTCAGACTTCAAGTCAGGGTAGATAGATGGCTTCATTAATTTGAAACAATAATTCATTAATTTGAGACAATAGGCTGCACTAAATAATATGTCCTAGTTCAAGTCTGTATAAATTTAAATGTAATTGTAATATCATTTTAAATAAGATTTATAGTGTCTAAAAAATGCCAAGTTAATTTGTGATTTTATTTTTTTCTAAATCACAGCAAATTAATGTTTTTGTACACATTCTTGAATCAATACTAGTGATTATTGAGATACTATTACATTTTTATTAATATTTTCAAATAGTTTTTATATTTTCCAGTTTCATTTTGATTTTAATTAAAATTTTAGTCATTTTGTTGCATTTTTGTTTTTTTGTTTTTAAATATGTCTATAGGTTTGATCAATTTTTATTTCAGTTTTGTTTTAGTTCCATCAAGTTAACCTAAATAAAAATGAGAAATGTTGCCTTGGCAACTAGCTGAAATAAAATAAATTTAATTTTTTTAAATATTTTATTTTATTTCAGTTAATGTTTACTTTATTTCAAGTAACAAAAATGTTTTTATGGTTTTAACTTTAGTTGTTTTCACATGTTTAGTGAATTGTAAGTAAATAAAAAACTGTTACAATGTGTTTAATTTAAAAATTTGCATGTACATCATATTCATTTGTATTGTTAAAAGCATGCATTATATTGGCCATCCTGCTCTCTAAATGTCGGCCATATTGGTTGAGCATTACGTAAAGTTGAGCACTATTAAAGTCATCATTCCTGAAAGTTTATCGAACGCATGCCAGCCTGATTTCTGCAGGCCGCACAGCTACACGTGTGCGCTCTCAAACAGCAACAGGTGTCTGTGTGGGTGTGAGAAAGAAAGTTGTTGGCCCTTTAAAACTTTTAAATGTCCTTCCCTGTCTCCTCTCTGCTCTCAAAACTCCCAACAAAAGATCCGCTTTTCAGTTGCGCGGTTCCCCCCCAACCCCCCCGTTACCACGGCGACTGCGCTCTCATGCAGGTCTCCGAAACGGCTCACTATGGAGACAAACCCCCGTCCCATACGAAGCTTTTGTCTTTCTCTCCCTCCCCCTCCGCTCTCGGCTTTTCGGCTCCTCGAATCCGAACGCTCCCTCCCCTGCTTCTCACAACTGGCTGGAAGGAGCTTCCCAGCTGAGACCACCTAAAACTATTATTGAAACCTGTTATATTTAAATAATTGCAGTGCTACAATTACAGATTGAAATGAAAAGTGCTTGTGCTCTTCGAGAAGCACGTCTTCAGATGGTGGTTCTACTCTGAAATGCATTTCTCTAAAGTTCAAGTCTCATTATAGTTTGAATGAATGCTCTGTTCATGGCTGGTTTTGTCTGTCTGCTGCTCCTCGTTCTGCACCCCCATCCATCCAGAGGTCACTCGACTCCAACTCAACTTAATTTCGGAGAACTAAAACTCCTACTTTGCATAGTTTCATAACGTTGCACTGACATTTTCTGCAGAACCATCACAGGTTTCTCAGAAACGAACCCATGTAGATGAGCCTAAGAGTACTAGAGTTGGTAGTAGTTATTTTTGGAAATTTGGGATTATTTTTGGGATAATATCAAATTGTAAGTTTTAGTTCCCAGGTTTTTACATTCCAAAATCTACAAATGCTCTTTAGTCAAATATATGTTTTTTGCATAGTTTCAGAGCTTTGCATTGCTCTTTTTTGCACAATCATCAACTCACAGGTTTGCAGAAACGTTCAGGATTCGCCTGCAGGTTAATTCTCACAAACTAATCTGTTTAGATTGTCCTAAAAGTACAGAAGAGTTGGTTTTTCGGCAATTTTAGATTATATTTGGGGAGATATTAAACTAAATGTTAGTTCCCACTTTGTGTTTAATATTTTAAACAATTTTTTTGTAAAATAAGTGTTTTTGTAGCATTTGCACTGCACTTTTTTTGCAAAACCATCAACTCTTGTAGATTTAGAGAAACATTCAGGTTTCGTTTACTAGGAAACGACCCCATTTAGATGATCCTAAAAGTCCAGAAGAGTTGGTAGTAGTAATTTTTTTGGCAATTGTAGATTATTTTTGGGCCAACATTAAATTCAGAAAACATTTCTATGTTTAATATTGAAAGTAAATTTGACTAAAATCAATGTTTTGTTGTTGCATTAATTAGCTTTTAATTTGCTTGCAACCATTGTATGCTATGTATATGTTACATAAATCACTGCTGTATCTTCCAGAATATTCACCTTCGCTGCCGATTGGATCCGTGTTGACTGACGGCTGCGCCGTCCAATCGCCTCTCAGCTCGTAGCGAAACGCAGCGATGCGTCTGCTTATGTCCTGGTGAGGCGTCGCTTGCAGGAAGAGAGCCGGTCGTTCTCCAGGCATGGCACTGAAGCAGCGCACACGGGCCGGGCTGGAGGTCTCGTCTCCCACCAGAAGCTCCAGGACTCCATCCCGCTCCAGGTAGAGCTGAGCCCCACCCCAGTGCTGATCCGGCTTGATGCAGGCCGACACCGGGCTCCTGCTGGACTCGCCGGGACCCATGGCACTCCACGGCAGTCGGGGCGAAAGAGAGAGACGCAACGCTCCAGCGGGGTACAGCCACTCCACCGAGCCCTCCGCACACCTCAACCAAACCTGCTCCACGTTCTTCACCGCCTGAGAGAGACCACTGCACAGATGGAAACCAGCAGAGGTTAACCAGAGAAATCTGAGCAGGCCAAACCTCTATGAGTCAGTTGATCCACATTAAATGAAGTGCAAGCACAGTCATTTCTCTTAGTCTGCTTTCTCAAAACTTGAGTCTTGAGTCATTTGACCCGTGCATAAAGTTGCAGGAAAAGTTTAACGCCCCCTACTGGTTACTTTAATTGCAGCCATTTAAACTTTCTGCACTAGTGGAAACATCCTTAAACATCCATTAGAATTAAAACCCTCATATTACACCTTTTTATCCCATTATAATTATATTTTCCTTATACTTTACAAACGAAGTGCTTAATTAACCCTTTTTGCGCAACAGGTTTGGCTTCTGCGCGCATTTGCGTAAACTATTCAAATTACACTATGACTAAAAATATTCACGAACGATAGATAGATAGATAGATAGATAGATATGCAATGCAATTCATGCACATATGTGAGAGATGATTACTGCACATTATATTTATTTATACAAAATATTTTACTTATGTTTACTGTAATTAATTGCATACATTTTGCACACTTTTAATTGCACAGAAATCATGCAAGATAGCAGAAAATAATCAATGCATTCTAGGACAAAACGTAAACATAATACGCAATCTATTTAAAAATCATCAGACATAAAGCCTGTAGCTCTGCATGTTGGTAATATTTACCTTCCCCTCCAGCTGCACTGGTCTTCTGAGTAACTGGCCATCGTGAAACCCGTCAGGAATGAAATCCAAAGCGCAAAATTCCTAAAGTCCCAAACCTCCATCACCGCGCAAAGAGACACTGCGGTTCTCCAGAGACGCGTGCGTAAAGTCCTTCTCTTCGCTGCTTTTCCAAATCTATAATTAAACTAAACGAAATCCTACTGATTCCATGCTGTTGTCTGATCTAAAAGACTGATCTGCCTAAACTAAACTTTCCCTCTCTTTCTGTAGATCAGTCCGTGCCGCGGGAGCAGAGACTGACTGAGTTCCACCGCAAGAGTTTCAGAACTGGACCAAACTTTAAACCCCGCCCACAGCAGGAGGCGTGGCTTCTCCACAGTTAAAGTCCAATGAATGGCATCTCTTTTATTCACACTGGGTAAAGGAAAACGACAGAAGAATGTTTAATCAGCCTGAATGTATGTGAAGGATTTTGAAACATAACACGTTGTTGGCAATAGCGTCCGAATCATTTTAGCGAATCAAATGGTTCGGGCGGCTCGTTCAGTGAACCGATTAAATGATTCACCGGATTCTGGAATTTAGCGTTACATTTTCGTACCCCAAATCGCTGTTTATGTCGGTGTTTTCAATTTAGGTTATATAAAATGGGTTGTATTTGTGTTGTTTATTGTTTAAAAACAAAACAACAAAAAAAAAAAACCACAAAATAATTTTAGTGTTTTCCAAGTATGATTAATATTCTTAATCCAGAAAGTTAATGGTTACTACAAACAACATTTTTACAAACTCACAGTGTTGTTTACTGCTAAAAGTAAATAAATATATAAATAAATAAAAATAAGTCACAGATTTACAAACAAATGGCATTCGGTTCTAAAAGAATCATTTCATAGAGTCGGTTCAAATGAACGTTCGAATTCGTTGAATCAAGTAATTTTTGCCGCTCCAGTTTTCAGAGAGAAATGCGAGAAAGTAGTTTTTAAAACATGTTTCAGTTAGCTTAAATAACACAGTTAAAGGATTTTAAATTACCATGCAGTCAAAAGTTACATTTTAATCCAATCAATCTTAATTATACATTGTAATCCAATTAAGATGGCTAGAATATTTGTCTAAAAATAAGGGACAAAGTGCTAGAAAATTGAATAGTAGGCTGCAAGAAGTGGTCAAAGCTGAAGTTAAAATCAAGTTGAGAAGAACTAGGATGAAATCATATAAATGCATGATAAATCCACTCCAGTGCTAGGCTATTAAACTTATGGAGAGAGGCAAAGACCAGGGGGATGGGTGTGGTGGTTGGGGGTAAATGGAGCTCTCTGCAGGACGTCCTGCCCTCCATTCGGCCCATGCTGAGAGACTCTTTCATCTCACTGCATTATAAGCAAATCAAATATTCTTTTGTATCAGTCACCACTGCAATCTATCTTTATGGGTAGTGTGCATGTGTGCGTACGTGAGCGTGTGTCTTTGATGTGGTTATGACAGGACCTTTGACATATTCAAAGCCTGATGTCCAGTAGCCCTGCTGAGGTGTGTGTGTATGTGTGTGTTTTGTGTTCCCTGCTGATCTGCTGTGTATAAAGTGAGGCTTTTGTTCTCTGGTGGCCACTTCAAAGAATAGACACATGAAAGCAAATGTGAATGTGCATGTATGTGCATGTGCATGTTTAGTGTTGCAGTATTGCATAGCAGGAGAATTGACTTTTTGAATCTTGAATGGACTCTTTTTCCAATATTTGCTCACCAAAAGCATAAACCTTTTGCACATGAAGAAATATGGTGAAGCTATGTTTGGATTGTCAGTGCAAGTGATGCAAGTACAGCTTATGATGCTATTTGGATTGATGTTGATGCATTACACAGCCCCGCGTCTTAAAATAAAATGTCTGTTGATTTGCAAAAAATGCCTAATATTACCTAATTTGATGATGCCGAGTTAAAAATATAAATAAAAACTTTCTATCATGTATATGTTTTACAAGATAAGAATAAATTTTTAAAAAAAAAATCATATCAGCTTTAATGCAGTCATCAAAATAACAAAAGCAGCCAAATGTCAAATGTTTTAATGGCAGAAATAGGTATTCATAATTAACATTCACATTTAACACTGTAAAGAAGTGGAAATCAGGATTAGGCACAATAATAATGTCTTCAGAATCATTCATATATGTAAAAAAACAAAACAAATAAAAAATCACCTGAGAAAGGAAAAAAAGTCTGAATTGTGAAATAAAAAGTAGCAATTAGGAATTTTTTTTTATTCCATGGCAGAAACAAAAAAGAAAATGAAATTGCAAGGAAAAAAGTCATTATTCTGAGTTTATATCTTGCAATTCTTACTTTTTTCTCAGAATTTCAAGAAACCAAGTCCGAATTGTGAAATAGAAACACAGAATTGCAAGGAAAAGTCAGAATTATTAGAATTTTTTTTAAATTAGTGTCAGAAAAAGGCTTCCATAAGAGAGAAATTAAGCCTCTGTTGCAGTTTTTCTGCCGATTAAAGGATAATACAAGATTTCTTTACCTTACAAATGGTTGTGGAAAGCAAAAAATTCTATGAAATGCATCATATTTTGTGAAAAAGTGACATGCTCAAGTTATTTTTGAATCAGCAAAAGCAAGTATTGGATTTGATTCAGCAAATATGATGCATGGCAGTGTTATATATTTCTATAAGCGTTCATTTAATCAGTCTATCAACAAATCAGCTTTGCTTCAGCTTTATTTCAGCTCTGAATGACTGTTTAGCTTCATCGAATCTCCGGCGATCCATGAAGTGATTGGTCAGTCTTTTCCCCCTCATTCAAGCATGTTTCTCAAGTCCGATTATTGGTTTCTGTGTGCATTTGGGGGTGGGATAGTGATGGTCTCCTCAGATCTTGATACAGCTGTGTTTGCTGTCTTTCCTCTCGACACACACCAACACACACACACACACACACACACACACACACACACTCACACACTCACTCACATGAGAAAGAGCAATGAGAACAACAGTGTCATTTTTCACAGCTCTCTCACAGGGGTTTGCCGGCAAATACAGCATTGTGTGTGTTTCCTCAATGAAGACACTTCTTACGCTGTTATAATGGAAAGATTAAAGGATACAGAGAGACAGTGAGATTAGAGGAAGGGTCACACAGTAGAAAGGGCAGAAAGATTGTGTTTATAGCTTCACTTCTATTGTGTGTAAAGTTACAAAGGATTCAACTCAAACTCATCTAGCCTGTATTTTTTACATTTTTGATTCATTTGTTGAAAACCATAAGGAGATAACACCAGGTGCAACATTATGTGATGCATTTTGGCTTATGGTTCACTTTATTACTTTTCGTGCAGAGTGGATCAATAGTTTAGCGTCAATAAGATTTTTTTTTTATGTTTTTGAAAGAAGAGGTCTTCAAGGCTGCATTTATTTGATCAAAATACATTAAAAACAGTGAAATATTATTGCAATTCACAATAACTATTTTGTATTGTAATATATTTTAAAATGTAATTTATTCCTGTGATCAAAGCTGAATTTTCAGCATCATTACTCCAGTCTTCAGTGTCATATGATCCTTCAGAAATCATTCTAATACGCTGATTTTTCTGCTCAAGAAACATTTCTGATTATTATCAATGTTGAAAACATTTGTGCTGCTTAATATATATATATTATATAATATATATAAGAAGAATATTTAGAATAGCTTTTATTTTTAAATAGAAATCTTTTATAAATGTCTTTATTGTCACTTTACTGTCAATTTAATGCATCCTTGCTGAATAAAAGCTTGAATTTCTTATAATAATAATAATACTGACTTCAAACTTTTGATTGGTAGTTTGAATCAAAATTGACCATTATTAAAAAAAGTGTACTTTCATGTGTGCATTAATGCTGTGCCACAATTTAAAAATAGAACATGTGTTAAACACTTTTGAAGAAAATATCTGACGCTTGCCTGTTCAAAAATAATGTTGTATGTGGTTGTTTTGGCCTTTAAAGTGCATTTTTTGTGGTTGCTAGGGTATTCTGTGTAGTTGCTAGGTGCTTGTCTCTAATTGCAAGTCTCATTGCTTACATTACAGTTATGCATTTGCAGCTGTTCAATACTTGATGTTAGCAGTTAGTTTGAATCCCTAACCCTAAGCAACAGCAAAAGTGATGCAGAAGCACATTTAGATAAGTTTGTATAAGAACACCTGTGACGTTTCGGGAAAATGAGCGAGCGTGTAAACGAGAGCTCGGGAGAGTTACGAAAGCGAATCCTCCGTACACACAACCGACACTAAACACACACACTCTCGTAACTAACACACATCTAATAGTGTACTTTCACAGACGCTCTACAGCTGTGTGCTCGTGTTTCTTTACTCTTTTTCCTCTTAAATGTTGTAGGAATATTTAACCTCGCTTTAACACGTCACTGTCAATTATGAAGAAACGATTTCACAAGCAGCTGCAGTACATCCACTGATTTTAGATAGCATTCAGTTTACTTATAGTCTGCAAATCCAGTGGGATTAACAGAATTTCAAAGAAAGAAAACTTCCTTCCTTCCTTCCTTCCCTCCCTTCCCTCCCTCCCTCCCCTAAAAGAGTTATTATATATATATATATATATATATATATTTTTTTTTTTAATATATATATTACCAGGAATTTAAATAACATGCAATAACATGCATTAAGCATAATCATTAAAAAAAAAAAAAAAAAAAAAAAAAAGTGTTTTATAATGTGTAGTCAAAGGACATTGGCATTCAAAAGTTTTGGGTCAGTAGGATTTTTTAATGTTTATGAAAAGTCCTCTGCTCACCAAGGCTGCATTTATTCGCTAAAAATGCATTAAAAACAGTGAAATATTATTACAATTTAAAATAACTGTTTTCTAGTGGAATATGTTATAAAATGTAATTTATTCCTGAATTTTCAGCATCATTACTCCAGTCTTCAGTGTCACATGATCCTTCAGAAATCATTCTAATATGCTGATTTGCTGTTCAAGAAACATTTCTGATTATTATCAATGTTGAAAACAGTTGTGCTGCTTCATATTTTTGTGGAAACTGTGATGCATTTTATTTATCAGGATTCTGTGATGAATAGAAAGTTCAAAAGAACAGCTTTTATTTAAAAAATAAATATTTTGTAACATTGTAAATGTCTTTATTGTCCCTTTTGATCAATTCAATTTAATGCATCATTTTTATTTATCTTGCAGTATTGTTTTTTCATACACACACTTGGAAAAACTCCTTGGGTTTTCCTTCAGTTTAATTGCGTGTCTCGTCATTCTCTCCCCCCTTTCTCTCTTTCTCTAAAGCCGTATTTCTGCATCTCATCAGTTTAAGTGTGTCCACCCATCCTCCCATCCTCTCTCCCTCCCCCTCCTGCATTCACTCATTTTCTTCTTCATTGACTCAGATGGATATGTCTCTGCTCTCTCTCTCTCTGCGTCTCCACTCCTCTCTCTCTCATTGTGTGTCGGTTCACATTAAGCGTGATTAGCTCACACCCTCTCGCATATGCGCTCACACAGCCGTATTCAGGGACAATGAACGCATGCCAGTGCAGTTTGACCCCTGAGAGCCTCTTCTCCTCCCCCTGCCGTCAACATCGCCGTCTGAAATATCTTCAGTCCTTTCAGACCAAAGTCAGTCAGGATTCTTTAAACAGGCCGCATCAGCATGATAGCACAAATGAGAGCTTTTCAATATCTCAGTTGTTTCTCCTAGACACATTTTTGCATAAGTGTCCTGCTTGTTCCTGCTGAGCGAAAGACTCACATGCATCTCATTTAGAGTTTCAGAAGAGATTTCAATGATATGCCTAGATTTTCCAAGATAGTTAAAAGTCAGAGATCTCAGTATCTGTATACTCTTACTGTATGCTTGAATAAACTCAGTTGTGTCTGTTTTTATGTCTCCTCATGATTTTTGAGAGAAACGTCTGAGACTAAGATACTTCAATGAAATGCAAGTTATGCACTACTGTCCCCTGGTAATGCAGTTTTGAAATGACTAAATATACCATAATTAAAAGCAAAACATACGATTACAGATTTTATTAATATTTTGAATTAGATTTTTTTTTCATTTAAAATTGTCCTTTTTTATTTTAATTTTAGTTCATACTTGAATAATTTTGTTGTGTGTTTTTGTCATTTTTATTATATTTTATGTTTTTTTTTATGTGTACATAGTTTTTTATTAATTTTATTTCAGTTGTAGTTATTTTAGTGCATCAAGTTAAACTAAATGAAAATTCGATATTTTGCTTAGGCGACTAGCTTAAATAAAATTAGTTAATTCTTTTTTTTCATATACATTTAATTTAATTTTATTTCTGGTAACAAAAATGTTTTTTTTTTTTTAATGGTTCTAGTCTAACTGTAATAACCCTAGTTGTAACTCCAGTTGGAGATGTATTACATTTTAGCTTTTTAACCCAGTAAACATTCTCATGCGTTTTGAAAGTGTAGTATGATGCATTAAAATTGTCTATTAATAATGCATCATGCATGTGAGAGTTTTATCAGCTGTTATAGGACCTGTCATTGCAAGGACTTCCTAGTAAGTTGGTGGTCTTTTCACACAAGCAAAGCAGGAATAGACCATAGGGTGTTGCTTAAGCTGTAAAGGACCTCTGTGAAAGCAGTAATCATGTCTTTATTGAATAGGACACTCTAATTAGTGGTTTTACTAAGAAAAGCGTTAGTATTTATCAAAGTGTGAGTGTGTGTGCAGTGTTTGTGAATGATTCCTCAAATCATGTGTGTTTTTGAGGAAAGATGTGCTATTATTTACGAAGTGATAAATGCAACATTTTCATCTGCTGAACCATAAAACAAGTGTGAAAACCCCCCACAGACGCACATTGAAAGAGACCAGAAGATCACACAGAATTGGTGTAGAATTAAATTTTAAACTCCGAAATTGCAAGTAAATTTCATAAATGATTAGAAGAATATGCAAATAACACACTGAGTTAACATGAAATTTTGAAGTAGAAAGACCAAAATAGTATATTCTTGTAAAAGGTACTCCAAAATTTATTTACAACTTCGAATTTTTTTTTTTTTTTCTTTTTTAGTTCATCAGGCATGATTTTGTAAATGAAGGCATAAAACAAGCATTTATTTGCTTTAGTGGCGCCTGATCCTGAGCCTCATAACTGCAGCTCTTGTGTTGGCATTTCTTCTCAATCCAGCCAAATAGTTTTCCACCAGATTTACCAACAAAAACTCAGAACTGAAGCCTCGCTGGTGTGTGTGTGTGTGTCTGCATATGTATGTGTTTTCTAATCAGCCGCCTTATTTCGTCCATGCGTTTGTGATGGAGGTCAGCGAGGTTGTGACGTTTGTGATGGTAATGCGAATCACATACAAAGACGAGACACTGAAAGAGTCAGTTTGAGTCGGTACGCGGCCAAAAGATAATTTTACCGCCATTTCTGAGTTCCTGAGGAATTCAGGAATATATTGACCGGGATTCCCTGGGGATTTAAGTGTGTGTGTGTGAGTTGATCAATAAAAGCACAAAAGAGCTGAGCGGCTAAAATGCATGAGCTGAGATTGAATGAAAAAAGAAGAAAAAAAAACTAGAGGATGCAATATGAAGTGCAGGAAGACTGATGAGTGAAAACATTTGCACAAACATTACACTTGCTTACGGATAGGTAAATGGTAGCATGTCACGATTTAATGATAGCGCAATTGAGTGGCTCTGAAAAGCTGCCCTTTGACCTCCTGCCTTGACCCCGACTGACCCCTGAGTCTGTGTTGTCTGAGATCATTAGTCAAACACACACACATACACACACACTGGCCGACTCACACAAAGATCACTTCTCAGTGTGTTTCATTTATCTAATTATCAGCCAATCAGAAAACAGGCTGTGCCGCATTTTTTGAAGATGTGAAAGAGCCTCACACACATGCATCAGCACATCTACACACTCTCAAAGACACAATCAACTACACCCCAAGCTTAAAGGAACACTCCACTATTTTTGGAAATAGGCTCATTTTACAACTCCTCTAGAGTTAAACAGTTGAGTTTTACCGTTTCCATAACTAGTTACCGTTTTACCGTTTCTGTTGAATCCATTCCGCTGATCTCGGGGTCTGGCGGTAGCACTTTTAGCGTAGCTTAGCATAGATCATTGAATCAGATTAGACCATTAGCATCTCGCTCAAAAATGACCAAAGAGTTTCGATAATTTTCCTATTTAAAGCTTAACTCTTCTGTAGTTACATCGTGTACTAAGACCGACGGAAAATTAAAAGTTATTTTCATTTACCTCATATTTAGGTTGTCGCTAAATCAACCTAAATTTAACAGTTTTTTTGTTCCGATGTTGTTTTTTTTTTTATAGTTTGTGAGACTCAGAAGGTGGTTTCTACACAGTTCTTTACTCAAATCTAGACTTAAATGAGTCAGTAGTTGTCATACGGTAAAAGTATAAAGCTATAAAATGAATATGCATAGCAGTTCAGATCAGCTGATTCTGGGAAAATGTTATGAGAAAGCTTTGAGTTCAGTTTGAGACTGATTCTAGATACCTTGGCAAATCTGAGCACATTTTAAGACATTTTAGAGATTTGTAATAGCTTTAGAGGAGGCATATGAGATAACTGCAATTTTCTTTTTGTTTTGGTTTGTTTCTTTTGCTTTGCATCTGAGAAGCATAAATGAAAGTACATTTTTAAATTTAATACATTTTTTAGTTTAGTTTAGTTTAGAATTATTTAGGTTTTTTTATACTTTTTGTATATATAATGTGTATTTTTTTATTTGTTGTTTTGTTTTGTTTTGTTTATATGTCTGTTTTATTATGTTTGGTTTTGTTTTATTATTTTTTATTTATGTTTATTTTTATTATTTTTATTTTGTGTACTTTGTTTTACATGTTTGTATGTCTATTTTGATACTTGATTTTATTTTGATATATATATAATAAATACTATATATATATATATATATATATATATATATACACATTTATTTATTATATATAAAGTTTTTCTCTCCATTTTAACGTTACTTTCCCACCTTTTGTGCTACAAGAAAACCTGTTCTTAGAGAACAAAAGTTTCAAAAGGACTAGATGTGTTTGTTCATTTAACACCAATTACCTGGACAGACTTTAAACTCTTCAAAGGATCTTCATCAATAGTGTAGAGTTACACACTGAGACTTGTATAATGTAGCAGCTCTAGTGGAGGAGACGGACGGGCGACTGTAACACACTGAATATCTTCATCAACACAATGTGCTTCTCTTTGAGAGACATTTTCAACAGCAAGTTGATTTTAATATAAAAGTCATTTGTTTTGAATGTTCAGTATTTTTGTCTGGTGTTGTAATTTTTCATGCCTTTGAATTAAAGCATTTCTTCCACAAAATATAAGGCAGCACATTTGTTTTCAACACTGATAATATGTTTCTTAAGCAGGAAATCGGCATATTAGAATGATTTCTGAAGGGTCATGTGACACTGAAGACTGCAGTAATGATGCTGAAAATTTAGCATTGCGTCACAGAAATAAATGACATCTTACAATATATTCAAATAGAAAGCAGTTATTCCAAACTGACCAGAATTTGACCAGTTTTTTTATTCCCAATCATTAAATGAAAATGTGAATGAAAATGCAAAGAAAAAGTGCAGTTTGCCACATTACAACTGCTTAAATGAGCCTACTGAATGTCCTGACAGCTGGAAAGCCTTCGGTGATAAAGTTTGACAGCGAGGTTTGTTCTGCGAGAACAACAGAGAATTTCAGATGTTCGACTCTTTTGCGCCCTTGTTTTCTGCCTGTTACTCCTCTTGTGCGAGTGACTGACTCTATTGTCATCGATACATTGTAAATCAGTACATTTTGGAGGGAAACCGATAGCACATCTGTGACACACACACTGTGCCCTCAGGGTCAAACCCCTGTCTGACCAGACACAACAGTGTGTGTGTGTGTGTGTGTGTGTGTGTGTGTTTGAGGGTGTGTTTTGTGTCTCTGACTCGACAAGAAGTTCCCTCCAAAATTTCTATTCTCATTCATCGCGCCGGCCGCCTCCCTCAGGGGCTAAACACACACTTTAGACGGCGGTGTGTGTGTGTGTGTGTTGTGTGTTTAGCCCCACAGGAGCTCACCGCTGCAGACACAGCGGGGGAGAGATGCCTCCTCCACTCGTCCTGAAAACACCACTGAAAAGATTGCAAACTGAAAGAGAGTCTCTTTGTCACATTTACAATGTACAAGAGTGGAAACTCAATTGACTCGACTTGCTTGTGCTGTATGAACCATTTACTACAAACAAATACACAAATAAATCAGGAATTGTTAGTTTAAATGATGACCTTTGCTGGTCTGGAAGTTGTTTCAAAGTGAAAATATAATAGAAATGTGTAATTTATCATGTAACTAGTCTGACTTGGTCATCTCAGTCACATATAATTTGCTTTTTTGACCAACTACAGCTGTATTTGGGCAGTCGACATGCACGACATGCATAACAGTTTAAAAGCATTTAAAAATGCATTGTTTTTTAATTATAATACATGCAGATTTCATGTTAAATTAGAGAGTAAATGGTATATTTATACTATACAAAATTCATTTGTTACACCAAAGAATCATTAAAAAAATGTCATGCAAAATATACACTACATAACACTTGCATTTGTATTCAAGTATTATATTTGAGTTTTCATTCCTACAAATAGTTTGTGTAAATGAAAGTATGAAATAGGATAAAATGCATGCATATGCATGCTTATTGTCAACTACTTATTTATATTTATTTATTTATTTTAACTTTGAAACGTCACTTTTCTAAGAAAAGTTTTCTTTCTAAGAAATTTGTTGTGAATGTTCTTATTAGTTCTCAAGGTTCAGCTTTAGAAATCAAGTTTTTCCTAATTATTTAAAGTGTTCTTCTTAATTATCTGAGCGCAGTTGCATCAGACCCCTTAAGAAATGCCGATGTAATTGTGTGTTACGACTAAGGGTCTTCTTAACTTAAGGGGTTTGTTGCATCTGCTGGTTATTTGTCATACAAGTGTCTTTCGTTCTTGATGTTTCATTACTCAGGTTCTTCAGATCAGTGGTCTCTGGCTTCTTTAAGGCACTAATAGTAGAATGGTTTTCTTGTGAACTGGAAAAAGTGGCACCAGGCTTTGAAACATCTTTGGTTCTAATTGGAACCTTTGAGTTTAAGAGTGTATCATTTAATTAAATCTCTCTCTCTCTCTGTGTGTGTGTGTGTGTGTTAGAGGTGGGCTCATGTTTTATAGTGATACTCATTATAGTGAATGAATCCTGCCATCTTTGTGTTCATGAGTGTGTGTAATTATACGTGCACAGTGTATTTTAATTCTAATAAAGTTGTAATGATGTGATTGCATGCATGTGTTTGAGCAAAAGTGGAAAAAAGCATTTTACATTTTTATTTTGCTGTTCAGTTTTTGTTTCCACCACACATTTTATTTCAAAATTTTGACTTTTTCCCTCACAATTCCAAGTTTATATCTAACAATTCTTCTCAGAATATATTATATCTTACAGCTGTTCTTCTCAGAAGTGCAAATTGCAATTTAAAAAAAAAAAAAATCAAGAATTGTGAGATGATTATAACATCTTGTAATTGAGAATTAATGTCTTGCAGAGAATTATGAGAATTCTGTAATCAAAGTCATACATATAAACTTGTGAGAAGAATGTACAAATTGTGAAATAGTTTCAATTATTTTTTTTTATCCCATCACAGAAACCAGCTTTCATACATTTTTTAAATATTTTTTTAATTAATTTTAGTAATTTATAATGAATTAATTCATTTAAGTTTTTCCATATATGTATTTTTTAAATTCTTTTTTTCTCTATAGTTAAAAAAAGAAAACTTTTTCATCATTCTGTATATTGCATCATGATTTTTGACAAAAATAATGATCAGGCAGAGGCATTTTCACACAAAGTTTAATTGTCAGGCCATGGGGTTTATTCAAATACATTTCTTGTTTTTTTATTCATTTTAATAATTTTTTATTAATTTAATTTTTTTTCTGTGTATGTTTTTTTTTCTCTGTTATAAAAACTAAACACCCTGAACAAAAACATAAATCATTTTCTATCATGCTGTGTGTTGATTTATAATTATTGACCAGAAATAATGATCAGACGAAGGCATTTTTACACAAAATTTAATCATCAGGGTCGGGGGTTTGTCCAAATCACTAACCCTAAATATGATCACTAATAAAAGGGCTTCTTGTCTTAGCAAGCTTCTTTATTAAAGCAGTGTGAATGCTCTAGCAGTGTGACTGAAAGAGTCTCCCCAGGGCAGGGAGTTTTTATACACCTCCTTAAACAGGAAACATTAATTAGAGGGTGTGTGTGACCTTTGACCCCGCAGCTGAGGGCAGGATTGACCCCTTGCTAGTACAGGAAGGATAAACGCTTGCCTGAACGCGCATGACTGATGCACGCTAACGGGCCGCCCTACAGTGAATTAACGCTTTGATTTGATGAAACACTTTGATACTTATGAATGAAGCATTCGTCACATTCTGTCAGGCTGCCAACGCGCAAACACAGTGTAATTGTGGGACTTTTGTGTGTCCTGCTCAGTGAAGAGGCACCTCTTGTTCAGATTAGCAGGATTACCTGAAACTGTGCCAACTTCTCTCTTTCCTTCCTCCAGTTTTCAAGGAAACAGTCTGTGTGCAAAAGTTCAAAAGTATGAATGCGGCAGGGTTGGGGAGGTTATTGTGCGTGCTTTTGCTTAGCAATGCTTTGGGGCCCAAATTTGAGCACTTTGGGGATGTGCTCAAATGCAAAAAGTCATTTTAATTGCAAAAGTCTTCTTTTTGGGTTAGGAATTGAGTTTATTTGAAAGTCTGTGTCCTCGTTTAGATAGCTAGTTAAACATGAGTGTATGCATTTGTTTTGCTTTCACTGTGAGGGCCAAATGTAGTCCTCACTATATGAAAGATCTAAATATGGCCTAAATAATGTCTTAATTAAAATCTAGATTGCATCCACAAGTACAGTAAAATCTAAAATCAGCAGCTTTCAGTGCAGCCAATAATGCTTAAATGGAAAATGACTTTAAAAATGTTTTAAAATGGCTTAAAATGTGGAAAAAGTGAGAAAATCTGATTTAGATAAATATTATTAGTTCAGTATAGAAATAATAGAAGTCAAAAGATAGTTTACACAAATGTGCTTAGCTTACTTTAACATTTACATTCATGTTCATGACTTTTTTTTGGCAGTGTTATTTTAGTATTTTTATATAATGTTCATATATTAGATTGAGAATTAGCTTTTATTTGTATTTTTTCTTCCAGTTAGCCCAAATGAACAAATTAAACATTTAATTTTAGTTAACTGTTAAGTTAATTTTAGTTTAGTTTAAGTTTCAGAAATTTTGTTATATGCTTTTGTTATTTTATTTTTATTTATTTTTTTTTTTTTTTAAATGTTTCTACACTTTAAAAAAAATATTTTTTGGTAAATAAAGATTTTTGGAAGAAAATACTGTTTCAGCCTTTATACTTTATAATTTCATGTTTAATCAGTGTGTGATTTGCCATTTCTTTGTTATTAATTGTGAAATTTACTAGCAATTTCTGAGTGAAAATTGTTTCTGCACATTTTTTTGTGTGTAAATACCTTTATTTTATTATTATTTTAGTTTGAGTCATTTTAGTAATTTGCTTATTATTTACTTATAAGGACTTATTTCAGTTAGTTTCTAAGGCAACATTTCCAATTTAAATCGAACATGTTTCATTTTATTTTATTTTACTTTAATTACTGACAATTATTTTTTAAGACTTTTATTTTTAGTCACTAGCAACAGCGCTGCATGCATGTGTCGAATACCTGAACAAGATCTTACCATGGCACAATTATTAAGATTACTTAGTCCAAAAAGAGATATGTGTTGTAAAAGTCTACTTTCACTTGATACTGCAGATCTGGAGTTGAGGGATTTGTTGGAGATTGAACATCACGGCTGTGCAGATCTGTATAATAGTGTGTGTCTGTGTTTATGTGTGTGTTTGCTTATGGGATCAGAGTCTTAATCCTGGTGTGCTGAACTGGACACACAGATGATAATTGTTTTGTGCACAGAATGTTAATGTGATCTGTAGAGATGTGATTTTAGAACTGGCATCTGTTAAGCTGCTTTCTAATGTGACTCCAGAAAGCTGCTCTTTCCTCAAATCTGTGAGGAATTAGGAATATGGAGTTATGGATTGGTTTAGCTTGCCTGATGGTTTTTGACATTGCTACTCTGACATAAACTGTATTTGCTCTTTGTCTATCTGATGTGAAGACAGTTTAAGTGAAAAATGAGATGTCTGGAGTCCTTTAGATGTTTTTGAAGACATCCAGGGCTGCATTTCCCAAAAGCATCGTAAGTCTAAGTTGATCGTAGCTCTATTGATTTCAATGGGTCTACGATGTACTTTTGGGAAACGCAGCCCTGAATGATTGGATTGATTGGCATATACATTTTGGTATCAACAAAGAGTAACAACACCTGAGGGTTCTTTAACGTATATGTCCCAGGCTTTTTCCTCATTAAAACTCATTGAAAAAGTCATTTTATTCACAGTATAGATTTTAATGCTTGTCAGTGTAAGTCATAAAATGGCAATCTATAAAGTGCAACAGCTGGATTGAATTTAGTTGAACTTTTCACTCATTCGGATCCATTGGTGAGCAAGTGATGTAATGCTACATTTCTCAAAATCTGTTCTGGTGAAGAAACAAACTCATCTACATGGACGGCCTGAGGAATTGTCAATTTTCAGCAAATTTTCAGTTTTTGTTATTTTATGGTATAAATGCTAGCTCACATGCTCCATTAGGTTTCTCATATAGTCTGTAAATGAGTTCATAAAAACTGCAAAGAAGTTGAATTTTTAAAAAAATTTTTTTTATCATATAATCATATTTATTTATCATATAAAACACACTAAAAGTGACCAGGTGTACTGATTCAGGCCCATTGGTTCAAGGCTTGATTAGCTGGATCAGCTGTGTTTAATTAAGGTTGACGCTAAACTCTGAAGAGCTATGACACTCCAAAACAGAAACTGAGTTGAGTATTTATTAAGTTTTATTTTCACCTAAGCATTGATGCTTCACACTCCAGTAACACACTAATGAGCTAGTCTACCAACCACCAATAAACAATAAAAGATGAAGAAACCCTACCCTTATTCTAATAGCTCTTCTCTCGTATAAGATCTACTAAACATTGTAAGTATTAACGTTGTGTCTTTGGCCTGGTTTCACTGGCAGAATTAGGCCTTAGTTAAATTAGGCCATTTAAGAATTTTTTAAAATGTGCCTTATCTTGACACAAATTAATGTCATTGACATATTTTAATAAGAATCGTCAGTATGAGTTGCTTTCAGTTAGAAAAGCTCAAACATGCATTTTAGTCTGGGACTAAGCTTAAGCCTTGTCTGTGTGTTGTCTCTTAAAAATAGTATTTTACTTTCACACTTATAAAATGTGATTTAATTTAACAATGAAGCAGTGAAGAATCGATCCATTAAACTAGGAGTAATGTTCTTGCATTTTTACCAGTCAGAGGATATACTCCATTATTTAAATACAGTCCTTCTTGCAGACAAATTTTTTTTTTTATACAAAGTGCAATCGTTTTATTCTTCTTCAGACCTGAAGCATGATGGTGATGCCAGTGGTTTCATTTTTCTGTCTGCTCTCTCTGACACTAGCGGCTACTGAAGGTATCACATTTTTCAATAATTGATTACGTGGATTATTATGAGTGGGATTTTCCTCAGCATTTTTTTTTTTTAACAGTTTATTCTGATTTTGTTTTGCAGTGGGTCTCAGTGGTAAAATGCTTGTGTTTCCAACCAAGACTGCTACCAGCTTTGTTAAACTCACTCCTGAAAAGCCACTGAGTCTTTCAGCATTTACTCTCTGCATGCGTGTCGCGACGGAGCTCCATGGCACGAGGGACATCATTCTGTTCGCTTACCGCACACCTGAGGTTGATGAACTCAACGTGTGGAGAGAGAAAGACGGTCGTGTGGCCTTGTATATTCAGTCTAGTGGCAATGGAGCATTTGTCCATATGTCTCCTCTCTCCACCTTCCAGACCCACCTGTGTGTCACCTGGGACTCTGCGACTGGTCTCACTGCCTTCTGGGTGGATGGACGTTGCAGTTTGTTCCAGATCTATAGAAAAGGTCTCTCAATCCGTCCTGGGGGCACCGTCCTGCTCGGCCAAGACGCTGATAAATATGTGGGTGCCTTTAATGCAGAGCAGAGTTTTGTAGGAGAAATGACAGATGTGCAAATGTGGGACTATGTTCTCTCTGGCAGTCAGATTATGGCGGTTTATTCAAACCAGGAACCGTATGTGCCGAAGGGAAATGTGTTTGACTGGAACACCATCAAATATGAGATTTATGGAAATGTGCTAGTAGCTCAAATGAACTGATTCTGATCAGGTGTAACATCTCATACTGCCTCATCCACACAGTTATGTCAATTTCTATAATCTGTTCATCTGTTTTAATGATTTACAAAGCTGTAAGGGCCAGCAAGTAGGCTAATAGTTCTCAAAAGTAACCAGTAAAAGCACTCTGCATTTCAACTGCTGTCTGTTCATATATTTGAAAGGTGTGTGTGTGAGAAAATTAGACCATTTTTATCCAGACAGTGCTTTATTGTGTGAAAGTGATTTACATCACTCAAGTTATCTCTTGGTTTTAATACCATTTACATCACAAGTCACAACCATAGACTGTAAAAAAGATAAACATTTTGCAACTAAAAAAAATAGTTTTAATCAACTGTATTGTGCGCCATTGTGACAACACTGTCAATGAAGAGCTTGTGTTATATGTGACCCTGGAGCACAAAACCAGTCTTAAGTCGCTGGGGTATATTTGTAGCAATAGCCAAAAATACTCTGTATGGGTCAAAATTATATAAAAAAAAATTTTTAATGCCAAAAATCATTAGAATATTAAGTAAAGATCATGTTCCATGTAGATATTCTGTAAATTTCCTACTGTAAATATATCAAAAGTTAATTTTTGATTAGTAATATGCATTGCTAAGAATTTCATTTGGACAACTTTAAAGGTGATTTTCTCAATATTTAAATTTTTTTTGCACCCTCAGATTCCAGATTTTCAAATAGTTGTGTATCAGCCAAATATGGTCCTACCCTAACAAACCATACATCAATGGAAAGCTTATTTATACGGCTATAATTTATGTATAAATCTTAATTGCGAAAAATTGACCCTTATGACTGGTTTTGTGGTTCAGGGTCATATATATTTTAGAAATTAAGTGAACTACTGAGAATGAGACATGTGTTCTCTTTAAAAGTCCACCGGAAACGAGAGCTGCGGCAGGAAGATATCTGCAGCGCCTCCTGCTGCACTGCGATGGAATAACAAGCTCACCGAAGGCGCTCATAGAAGACAATGCGTAAAATTCTCAGTGTTAGAAATGTGCTTCTAATGTTTTTCATCTCTTGTGGCTCCAAATTGTGGCTTTAACGCGATTGATGTGTTTGGAAAACTTGGTAAGTTTTAGAGATGTAGATGCGCGTGCAGTTACGCAGAGACGTTTTGTACATGTTTAAAGTTATATATCCTGTTGTAGTGCTACAATAAGCCGTTTCTTATGTGAAAAAATATATCTAAATACTTGACCGTTTATTTGAGTTTGTGCTACTGCTGGGCCGCTTCACTTCATGTCCACTAGAGGTCGCGATTGAGCCTCACATGTTCCCCACAAGAGTCTTTCAGTCAGGGAAGATTCATGCTTAATATCTGTTACCCTAAAAATGAAGGCTGTGAAGACAAATTATTATTATCCAGAGCTATTACTAAATAATTAAACATTAAAATATTCCAGAGTTTGATAAACAGCCTGTTGAAATATTCCTGTCCCATGTATTTACATGTAGGCTATTTTACATGTTAAAAATATTTTCTGATCGTAATCAACAAATTAGTTTATGTATAGGCCTGTGTGAGTATATATTTATGTATTATCTGCATTAGCCAATTTAATTTAATGAAGATGATGTCAAATCTAGATCCTTCGATACCAAATTATATTGGTCTCTAATCATTTTATTAAATCGGTGAACACTTATAATATATTCCTATAGAGTAAAGAACATATTTAGTAAAAATATTCTATTTAGGTTTGTTTTATTAATTTAATCCCGCAATGAACACTCTGAACACAGTGTAAGTAGATTGTAAGATTTATTTGTTTTTATTATTGTGTAAATATATATTTTTTAAACCTGTATATATTGTTACATATTATTCTGCCATTCAGTGTTTGTGTTTCTTATCAGAAATGTTAAATGTATCTAACCATTTATTTTGATAAATGTTTATCAGTTTAGTTATTTGACAAAATAATTGTCCAGAGGTTAAATGTGTATGTTTAAGTTTATCTGACAGCAGAATTGTAATAATAATCATGTCCGTGGTGACCAGCTGCATTTTGACACCTGTGTTTGTGGCAGGTGACCTTTCAGATGCACGTGTAAGGGGTTCGGGGCCGTTCAGTTTTTCTGTCTGGGGCCCGTTGACCGTCTCGTCCCTGCAGCTTTGACCTTTCAGTGTGGAGGAGCTTCTTCTCAGGTACAGCTCAAGGTCACAGTTCACCTTTATCACAGCAGAGCAACACGTCAGGAACAATACTGTACACCTGTAAGCACCGTATCACCACGTATTAGAGCAAACCGCTTTACCCTACAGCCCTCCTAACCGAAACATTAACCTCTTTTACTCAATCTGTCCGGTTGTATTTATTATTCAGTCATACTGTAAAGACTTCACCTAAATATATTTTTTTTGCAGAAGCAAAGACATTCACACAAGCACTAATATCATTTGATCATTTTATTGCAGGTCTTTTTATGCATCTTAAATGAACACAAAATTCACACCGATGAAACAGTAACGTGAGATTAGCAGTATCTTCCTTTATTGTGTGAAACAATCATCTTATTTGCATCTTACATTTGAAATGTTGATTATTTACAGAAGACAACAAGTCTGAAAACACAAACTTATGGAGGAACTGAGTGAATAAATGCAAAGTAAATGAAATATGTGACATATGTCAGAAAACTAAATTAATATATTACAAACAAATATACTAAATAAATACAGTTGTAGTTCCTTAACCCTTTTTTAAACAAGGGTTTGATTTTCATCCTCATTCTATACATGGATTAACCATAATTCATTAAATGATTGTGATCATTAAGTCAGTGCATGTATTTTGTCCTTCATATTTTCCTCCATCGGTTCTTTTTGGCATAAGCTGCTTGATTTAGATCTGTGCTTGATTCTTCATTTCTGTATTGTCTTTTTTCACAGTTTATTTTGTAAATCATATAGTGTGTTATATAGTGTTACTCTTACAGTGTCCTTTTTTTTTTTAAAAGTCTTTTCTGCTCACCAAAGGTTCAAATTAATTTGATCAAAAATGCAGTAAAAACAGTAAAATTGCAAAATAGTATTGCTATTTCAAATAACTGGTAAATATGATGATATATCTTAAAATGTAATTTATTCCTGTGATTTATATTTGAATTTTCAGCATCATTACTCCAGTCTTCAGAGTCACATGATCCTTCAGAAATCATTCTAATATGTTGATTTGAGAAACATTTCTGATTATTATCAATTTTGAAAACACATATTTTTGCATAAACTGTGATATATTTTATTTTTCAGGATTTGTTTATGCATAGAAAGTTATAAAAAATAGCAGTTATTTGAAATTATTTGAATGTTTTTAATGTCATTTTTGATCAATTTGATGTGTCCTTGCTCAGTAAAAGTATTACTTTCTTTCAAAAAAAAAAAAAAAGAAGCATAAATTCAGTCAAGTGTGTCCAAACATTTATCTTGTAGTGTAAATATGTAAATGATGCAAGTTCTTGTTTATTTTTCTTGCTCATGTTCACTACACCAGTGTGTCAGTGGTTGTTAACGGGCTGGTTGGACAAAGCGTGTCCAGATGTTGAATGGACGATGGTCTGTTGGGTGTTTTGGAGCAGAGAAGGACACTTGAGTCGGCCTCACACTTCGTGGTTCTGCTGTGCCACAGAGCTTCAGCCGTCCCGGGCCGAATCGCCAACCCGGCGTCAGACAGCACCTCTGTCTTCACCCCAGGCACCTGGGACGGATTCAGTTTCATCAGCGCATCCAGAGAGCACTTCTGCCTCTCTTTAACACCGCTTCCTCGCTCCACCGCATCTCCGTCGTATTTGTCATCCTCCTCTTCCTCCTCGTCTTCTTCCGTCTCGGAGCAGTTTTCATCTCCTGTGTCTTTTGTTTCTCCTAGAATGTCTCCGGCGACGTTTGTGATTCCCGCTGGGTCTTTTTTGATGGATAGATCGAGCGGCCCTTCATTGGAGCGTGTTGTGTGCTCCAGCGCCTGTTGAATGTGCGACAGCTCCGACCGGATCTTTCCCAGGTGCGCCCACAGGTGGCACTGCTCCGGCAGAGACGCGGCGCGCTGCTCTGTGTTCTGGTACTCCTGCAGTAACGTACTGAAGTCCTGCAGGAGCGCAGCTGCTGGGTCTGCGTCTCTCTCCATTCCTCTCTGTCTCACCTCCAGCTGCTCAGACATATGCGGCGGGGACGAGACGTCACTGCGGGGGCTGTGAAAACACAGTTTAATTGTATCTAAATACCATTCATCAATTCCATCCTGAGCATGTAGTACATAGAGAGAGAGAACACTCAAGCAAGACATCCCAGATATAATGCATCTGGTGTGTATATTTATATATAGATGCAATGTATCTTGTATGTCTGTTTCTGGATATCTTAAAACACTCCTTATAATCTTATTTTCTCTCATAAAAAAAGCTGTCGTAACAGTTTCTAAAGCAATAAGCACAAGAGGTCATGCTTTACAGTGCTTTTCAACATTGGTGAAATTGGTGTACTTAGGCTAAACATGAAGTTGCTCCACAATATTGGTTTAACTATGGTAAAATCACTAAAACACTGTCAGATAGTTTATTGCTTTTTAAAATGGCAAAAACAGCATGTCAAAAGACAGTCTTATAAAAATAAAAGACAAAAAGTAGGTTATATATTCAGTAAGAAATAATTCATTTAATATATATATATATATATATATATAATATATATATATAATTTATTAATAATAATAATAACAATAATAATGATAATATTTGGAATAAACAATTCTTGCCTATGTAATATGCTCTAAAATATATAATTTATAAAAACAAAATAGTATTATAATGCATATTATTTCTATATATATATATATAT
>JAFVLL020043924.1:0-50164 GCA_021397915.2 Tor tambroides
CTCCTTCTTGAAGTCAGGTATATATTTTACCCTTAAATTCATCTTTGAACAACTGATGTTATGTATTTTCTTATTTCTAAATTGGCTTCTAATAATTTTCATTATGTAATTGGCATGATACAACTTTACCTGACTAATAATAAATTGTTATATTTGATTTATTCTGATCTTTTCTGAAATCATTTTTTCAAGTAGATTAATGTGTAGTGGTATTTCCGCAAATCTGCGTTCGGGACAGATCACACCAAAGCACCCATGGATGAACCGTGGGGGCACCATGAAGGAGACTTTGGATTTCTGACTGGCTTAACACGGTGTAGCTCCCGTGGTTATAGGAAAAATACACTTTTTGTTATGGGTATGCAGGTGCAGCTCACTTAAAGGTATTATATCCACTCTGCACCCTCTGAGTAAGTTAAGAACTGACAGAGTTTGTGTCCGTGGATTCACTGTTGGCCGAAGTGTTAATTCCTGTGCAATACCTGGTCCCTAATGAACGAAGAATTGAAAGTATGGGATTTCCAGAGTAATCAAATATCTAAATTAATAATCGATATTTGTGATCAGTTTTTCATTAAGAATATTGCCTAAACGTAACGGTCACTTGAAATTGGAGTCAGATTGAAAACGGAGCTAGAATAAAATTGAAACTAAATCCAAGTAAAAGACCGAACATGCAGTAAACCTTTGACCAGCACGCTGGACTCCATTTTTTGGACCGGAAAAATACGGCCTTACAGTTGGTGACATTCCCTAGTGACCTCCTATCTCCTGTCGGCAAGGGTCTTTTCAGCACAACATTCAAAAATGCTCCGGAAAGAGGTTTGAGCTTCTCCTTCCCTTTCTCCAGCTGCTGTGGTAAGTCAGTTCTTATTTACCTTTTTAAAAATGCTGAGGGAAAGTTTAGATGCATCCCATATAGACATACTATATGGAAAAATACGGCCTTACACTTATTATGAACTTTATTGTACAAACAGATGCTGTATTAAGCAGTACATAAAGTATTGAATGAAAACTTATCTGAAATGCCTGTGTATTTAACAGGTATTGTATTTAATTCACTTCATCTGTGATGAAGTATGCAGACACTGCATGAGCATCACTAAGACTTCACATCTCCGTTTTCAGCTCCTCCCTGACTGCGTGCGGCTACTCTCGACGATCGGTTTGTGCAGTGCAGCTTCCAAGTTGAACAAGCCTGCTGACTTTGTGCCGCCTTCTGTTAATGTAGAAGTGCATTTGATCGTTTCGGAACATTTCAAACACTGGCGGATCACAGGTCAGAGTTGGCTGGAAGGACACAGCCTTTGAATTGGGACAGAGTTTGTCATGCCATGGTGACGCATTCGGCCTTCAAAGGATGGTGCCTTTAAATTAAGATGCAGCTAATGTCGCAGTGTGATTTTCAGGATTTCTGAAATCGCACGGTCTGTAGCAGACTTTAGGGGAGAACAGAAGCGCGCAGCTGAGAAAGAAAGGTGGCAGCAGCACAATAATCATTTTATCTTAATTTTCTTGTTTTCACAATCTTTGGAAGCCAAAAATGAAATTGAAACTCGATTATGATTTTTCATTGCCCTTCAATGAACAATGGACCTTTATCGCACCGGAATTGAACACCGGAAGTGCTTGTCAAAGCAGTGTATCAATTCTTCTGGTTATGTATATTTTTCAATGTGCTGTAATCACCTAGTTGAATAAACACCTGTTAAAATGAACATCTGCAGGATGATTTCAAAATCCGGACATTTTCAGAGGCAGGTGAAGAGAGATTCTGATGATTACTGTGCACAGAATTTTCCAAACTCAACAGAGCTTAGTTTTAATCCAACGTAAGGCTCGCTTAATAGTGACTGTGATGCTGCAGTGTGTGCGAGACTTGATGAAAAAGAGTGAACATATTTATTCATTTGTATTCAATTTTAGTCAATTTTCACAGTCATTTCACTGTTTGTAATTCACATATTTATGCCAAAATTCTTAATATTCAAAGTCACGCTGTCAACGCGTTATACCGTTTAAGATTAATTAGCCTAAATGTTTAACATTGTTAAATTCCTTTAAGACAACTTCGGCGCATTCATTCATCTATTTCAGTACTGCTCTTACGAACATTAACCATGGCTTTTACTAACCATAGTTCAACAAAGGTATGTGCAGTAAAACTGTGCTAATACAAATGGAAATCAGTCCGCGAAAACAAACAAACAAACGGTTACTGCATATTTACGATAGTAAAACCAAGGTTAATTTATTTCTTATCAGTCTAATTTATTAAAAAAAAATGTAAACAGGTATGAAATATCATCAGTAAGAGAAAACCATAATGAGAAGACAAACTTGACTGCAGCAGGTTAGTTGGGAAATAAATTCATCTATTCAGAATGCACATTTGGAAGGGAAATATATTAATAGGAACATTTCAGCAAGTTGAAGATATGAGATGTAGCCCTAAACATCCTCAGTTTCAAAATGCATGCTATGCACGAACGTTCTCCCGCGTAATATTTCAGGAGGACCTTCATCCCACCGCATCAGTCTCATCCATGCTTTCCTTAATTCGTATTGTGTCAGGAAATCATGAAAACTGAGGCAGTGTGTTGTTGTCTAGAATTAAAGCAGCCATTGAGAAAAGAAAGAGAGGATTCACCCATTAGTTTTAATTGCGTTGCGATGAGACCAGAAGTGGCGATACACCGCTTCACTTACCGGATATAAGAAGTGCCATAAAGATCTGTTGTATTTTTATTAACTATTAACAAAGCTTCATAAAAGCTGTAAAACATTTCCAAATTTCTCTTAAATTTGCACGATTAAATGAAGACATACTTAGAAAGTTGTTGATTGATAATAAAACCACACATTATTCTTTGAAAATCCAAATGTACTTTCATTTTTTTCTTATTTCATCAACCACACAACTGTAAACGGGAACCTGCATGAAAACAAAGCACGAGTGTTCTGGTTCAGCATGTGTCATCTGTTCTTTCAATGTTTTCTGTTTGTCATAATGTTTCTCAAATGTATTCCAGCATACAGGGTTGGTTAAATCAAAAACACACAGAGACTGTTGTCTTGCTATATTTAATGCACCTGACTGTTCTGTGATGTCTTTGTTTGTTTGTTTGTGTTTGTGTTTGTGTGTGTGTGTGTGTGTGTGTGTGTGTGTGTTTGTGTGTGCGCATCTAGGAAAGAGACAAAACATTTCTTCGTAGATTAAATCAAATATTACCATAAAATATCCAGTCAGTCACAGCCTTAATGGGGTTTAAATCACTTTATTGCAATTTTATTGCAGCTAAATAAATGACTAAATAATCAGTAAATAATTAGATTAATCCCGTTTCCATAGATTCATGGCCAAGTCTAAGCTGTGCTCCAGGTGATTGAGAAAGGCTTCTCGATGGTGTGAGACTGTGACGCTGCATCAAACTGCAACTGCTGAACCTGAGGCAGAGGAAGAGAAGACAAAGGCAATAAACTCACATGATGCTAAAGAATTTTCAAAACTGATATGATCAATAAGTTATAACAACATGCTTTTACATTATTTTAACTCATCAAAATCATTTAGGCAATTTGCAACTTTTTTTGTAAGTTATCCAAGGTTCAACTTTTTTTGCCATTAAAATAATTAATAATAATGTATTCCATTTAAAAATGGCAACTAATAATAAAAAATATATATAACAACATATTTCTTTGTATTGATTTTAGGGCAAATTACGACGAGCATAAATTAAAAGCAGCAAACAAATAGTTCCATGACATATAAATCATTTTCAATTTAAATATATTGATTAAATATTAAATATATTGCTTAAAATATGAAGATTTCAATTTTAAAATATTAAACTATCTTTTTAAAATATATTTTAATATTTCTTGTATTGGGTGAAAATATGACAAGGGCATTTTCATGAGATCCACTCAATCATAAATGTAGATTTCAAAATGAAAACTTAAATCAATCAATCAACTTAATTTGGTAAATACATAAAAACTATACAATTTATCAGATAATTATTAATTCGATTAGAGTTTATATTTCGCAATTCTGACTTTATTACTCACAATTGTATGTTTTAATCACACATGTCTAACTTTAAAACTCACAATAAGTTTTTTCTCAGTATTTGCAAGATATGAACTCACAGTTGTGAGTTCTAAATTAAAAATCACAATTCTACTACTTGCTCACAATTCAGATTTTTTTCTTGCAATTGTGAGTTTATATCTCACAATTCGGACTTTTTTCTTTTCTCAGAATTGTGAATTATAAAGTCCAATTCTGAGGAACAACAAAAAGTCAGAATTGTGAGTGTCTATCATGCAATTCTGAAAAAAACAGTCACAATTATCGTTTTGTATTTAGTGGAGGAAACAAGCATCCATAAATTTGCTTTGATGATGTTTGCATGCAGTATCTCACCTCAGCGTTATACGTGAATTCCAATTTGGCATCGGGCTGTCCACTGACTTTCATGATAACCTCAGTGACGGGCGCTGTTACGCCCCACACCTTCACGACACCCAGGGTCAACCTGTCGGCCTCGGCCAGGCCATCTGTGGGAGCTGCGCTGGTAAGAACACCCTAAACATATAAACACACAGGACAGCTGTTACACAACACTATACACACGTGCGCATTTACAGCACGAGCAAATGAAAACAGCTGACAGTAAGTAATGCACATAAATAGAGAAGAAATGCTTCTAAACAGAGAGAGGCCACAGCTGTTTGGCTTTAAGTGAGATGGACATTCTTGGATTTAATGACCACAGTCCAAATAAATCTGAAAGAACTGCACTCTCAGCTTTCTTCAAAACATATTAACGTACCGAAGACGCAGAGAAAGTCGTCAAGAGGAAACGCTTATTCTGAACAGTATCTGTAAGGAGAAACAAGAAAAGAAGATTAAGAGAAGAACAGGAAAGGACCATCAAAAATAAAAAAAACCCTGAAAATTAATATATAGATACATATTCAGAACACGGTTTTATTGTTTGCAATGCTGATAAAACCTAACATGAATTTATGTAAAAAGTAATAAATCCAACACAGGCTCATTGGAAATACATGCCTACATTTTTATTGCAAAACTCCCAAAACGTAATATTGTAAACAAATACATTTTAACATCTGCATCACATGACCAGTTGTAAAAAAGTAAAAAAACTTGTTCAGTAGGGCACATAGTAAAGTAAAAAAAACAAGAAAATGTTAACATTATCAACCAGTTTAAGGCTGGTACGTCATTTTCAAATACGATTGAGCATTAACCACCAAACAACATCATAAAACGTTGCCAGATTCACATTGATCTGTTTTGGATTAAACTGCATGTGCTTTTAGCGCCACTCATTGGACATTTCATTTTGATGCGTTTGATGCAATGCGTTTGGGTGAAATAAACCGCTAATCATCAGGTTAAATCAAAACCATCCAATTCCTCATGATTCCCATTCCTGCACACACATGGATACAAACATACATAACTTACCAATTCCCTCTCCGTCATCCCAGAACAAGGATCCATGCGCTGAACCTCCATCATCAAGAGCGACCAGAAGACCCAGAGGATTCCGACGACTGCAAGGAAGAAAAGGAACATTACATTAGTGTCGTGGCATCACATCAACACCTACATTTACTTATTAAAAGATTTTATTAGGATATTTTAAAGGTTCTTAATTTTGTTTTAGAATTTCCTACAATAGGTTTACATGCATCCTAGGTCAAAAAACACTTTTTCTCATAATATCCACTGCAACATCTCCTCACTTCTCACAGTGTCTGAAACGGTTCGATCAAAGATTTGGTCTCTCTAAAGCCTACTCTGCTCTGATTAGTCAGTCTGTTGCTCTGATTGGTCAGCCCCAATGTGAACATATAAAACAAAACTGACTGTTTGTGGAGAAAGAAAAACTATGCAGCTACAGAAAAACTGGCTGAAGTCTTTATGAAGGTGCACCTGTAGTGTGTGTTGTTCTCTGGTTTCTGCCAGGGCAGGATGTGGCCTCCTCTCACGTGCAGGTTAATTTTCGATAACGGTGTATCCATATCCACGAACTGTCCTCGCACTCCAACAACTTCACCCTGGGAGATAAATCACATACAAGCGGATGAGAGAACCCAGTACACAGAGGACACAGTATCACAGGCTGAATTAGTTTAGCTGCATTACGACTGCTTCTTCAGTCGACATGCTACTGAGATCTCGCTGGATTTGAATGCTTGCTAGTAGAAATGCTGCTGATAAAACGCTTACCGTGTAGTAGTCGTACCAGCGGGCATTTGGCACGTAGCCCCTGACCACAGTAACGCCCTTCACAAAACAAAATCAATGACAAATTAATAAACAACAGTCATAAAAACACCTGACCTCTCCTTACTGACTGAATACAGCGCTGTGTGAGTGTGTGACTCAATAAAAGACAGACAAATTCATGAAATAAACTAAACATTTTAAATATATATAATATTAATAATAATATTACACATATTTTAAACAATAAATAATATGTATTATGTAAATTAATTAATGATATAATTTATTAATAAACAATCATATATTTACACAAATTCATTGAAATGCATCCATTTTTTTTCACTGAAAAAATGAATTAATATTAAAATTATAAATAATATTTATATATTGACTACATTGTGTATATTATGTATATAATAATAATATTATACTATATAACTGATGTTACTATGTAATTTAATGTTAACTGTGCATGTGGGTCAGTTCAGGGTCACCCTTTAAGGTTATGTGAGCAACCTCGAAACTTCAACATTAATACCGGACACTGCGTCTCATAGCGTGAACATAGTGGAGTGGTTTCTGTGTGCATACCGAGTCCAGAGCAGCTGTGATGAGAAGCGCGGGACCCCAGAGGAACTGCCTGTCGATGCTCCATGTGTTTTCATCTGTCACAAACCTACAGCACAGAAAACACAGCGCTGAGAACAGCATCTAATCAACACTGACGCCACAGAGCTTTAGAGCACAACATCAAAACATGAGATGCTCAACAAAATAGACTAATGTCTTGTTTTAACGATATTTAAATGAGCACTTTTAACACTTTCTAAGAAAAGGATTTCTGCATAACAGTTGATTCTGGTTCTCAGATATGATTGGCTGAGAGCCTTTTTCAGTCATGTGATGTTCTCCTAGCATCAGCACTGGAACTGCTTCACTCCGCCTGCAGCTCCAGCAAATACACCATATTGTGTTACAAATATTACTGTTATTGTGTCAGAATGTAGTTTTAAGAGTTTTTTAGGTGAGAATGTAGTTGCTTAGACCTCAAATACGCAATTTATTGATTTTTTATTATTATTATTTTTTAATCCTCTATTTAGTGACAAGTCACATACAAATGAATAATTTGTATGAAATTATTCAATAAATTCAAAAAGACAGTGACTGTAAAAAATAATGCAAATTAAAGAAATAAGGAGAAAAAATGCTAAATAAATAAACACAAAAATAAAGAACTGTATACAGAGGGGTATTGAGAACAAATCCATATCTCTAACTACCAAAGAAGTACAAGGGTCCTTAAAAAGAATAAAGTTTCAGTCTTTTTTGCTTTAGTGTTCCTTACACTTTCAGATACGGACAGAGCTCAAACTGAAAAAACTAGGTGTACTCTTTGACCATCGACATTTATGAATGTGATATTTCCCTAATATAATAAATTAAAAACAAAAGAACATTTCTTCTCTAATGGCTTATCATAATAACATAAAACATTCTCATCTTCCAAAGTAATGTCAATTCCAGAAATCTCTTCAAAGATGACTCCAGAATAATTTAGTATAAATACAATAAAAAAAGATGGGAAATACTTTCATCATTTAAATAGCAAAACACACATTTCAAATCAATATCCTTCTTAAATCTTTTTATAACCTCATGAAATGAAGGATTTTAAATGAAAGCTGGAGAATCTTACTGATGACAGTATCTCCAGAAGACCATAAAGGCCTCCTCCCAGTTACTGAAGCGGGAATTACAAGAACCTTTAGCTTAAATCTGTTTAAGAAAATGATTATTGCAGTTTTTAATCTAACTTTAAATTTGAGTCAATAGTTATATTCAAATCAAAAGCATCAGCAGCACCTGAAGAAGACCAGTGTCAAACACCACCGCATGATCCTTTCCAGAAACTGCAAGTTTACATTTATTTAGACATTCTCCGTATCAGAATAACCATCAGGACAAAACAACTGTGAACCAATAAAGTATTTTTTCTGAACCAATAATCGAAAAAACTTTATAAAAAAGTGATAAAAAAAAGAGAAATTGTGTATTGTACACCCAACAACCAAGATAACTGAGCTTGTCTATGAAAGTTAGACAGCTTAATGGGAATTTTATTCATATCAAAATTACAACTGGAGAAAATTAATACCACCAATTCTGTCAAAAACTAAATTTGGCATATAGTACCATAATTGGTCATCAGATTTAATACAATTCTGAATCCATTTAATTTCAAATACGTGATATACAGTATTGCCCCTGAAGTAAATGCGATAAACGATATTATTGTCATTTTAATATATAATCATAATATAACAGCATACTAATGCAAGAAAACCTATACACTTTCAAATGACAACAATCTTTTCATTGTTAAGAATATTTAGATCATGGAAATGAAGTATCAGAATATTAGATACCTTAAATAAAAACACTTGAATAAATAGTAAAGAAATATTCTCTAACACAAAGTCGAAGTGCTTTGTGAATTTGCGGCTGGCTCTTATAGTGGTTACACGTGAGCCAGACCCTCAGACTGACTCCCTCGCAGCTTTCACTGGCCAAGCCCGCCGAGAGCCCCTCTGACTGACAAGCGAAGCAGCCAATCACAATTTGTTTTATTCAGCATCATGTTTAGGGGCGTGAAAATTATGCCTCAGACGTTCAGCCAGCGGTCTGTGGCGTGATGTCTGAGGCTGAGCCTACACGGGAGCTAGAGTTCATTTGGATGTATGAAAGAGGCAATCTTTGCTCTTATTAATCTATTACTTGCTCCAGAGCAAACAGATTTGGATTAGGGGCTATGTTAACTTTAATAAATTTATATCTAGGCTATATTTAACTTGAATCCTGTGCTAGAGCACTGCTTTGGTACGTCTGCTTGTCTTTATTTCCTATTGTTCTTTATAATGGCTCTTGTGTTCATGTAAATATTGTTGTTCAATAAATATTATTTTATATAAATAATATGCCACAGTTTGTATTGAGAAAGGGTCCGTTAGTGAATGTGATATGGACTTCGGTGAGGGTTACATTAATACTCCATTAGATGGCACCAAAGATCACCTTTACCGGTCAGTCCCAGAAGACTTTTATATTGAAAGGGACTGAAAGGAGATTGTTTTAGTGCTGTTGTGGGAAATCTCCTTAAGTGTTAAAAGGACAAATACAAAAAAAAAAAATTGCTTTCCTTAGCGGACATTAAAACAGATTTTTATAATGGATATAATATTATGGACGTCAACCAGAAGGATGACTGTTGTATCAGATGCAGGTAATACTCTCTCTCATAATACAATGATCTCCAGAGGAGAGACTCAACATTCCTTCATTACTAGTTATAAACAGACGGTTTAGAATTAGTAACAGAGGCTTGGTCACAACTCTAAAACTGTCAACTTGAGATTAAATCTGTGCAGGAAGGAAGTAGTTCTGCAACAAAAGAGGGTTTTTGCTGACACCGAATTTAGTTACACACTCGTGCCTTCTAACTGTTGTATAAATGCAGTATCACACTCGTAACTGTATATCAGCACGCTGTGATTATATCTATGGCATTCAGCCTACAGCCGTGCTGATACACAGCCATGTCGCACAGCTATGAAAACTACAAAACGTGAGTACTGGAGGACACTCACTCATGCAGCAGCGGTCTGACCACAGTGTTCCCGTGAGCGTGGGCTTCGTACATCAGCGTGTACAAATACGGCAGGAGGGTGTAGCGGATATTCAGCACATCACGAGAGAGAGCAGCAAACTCCGGTCCCCAGGCCACGGGATCCTGCCTCTGTGAAAAGTCACAAACTCATCAGATTACAATCAGTCAGCACTTCTGAAGAAAATATAAACATTTCTTCCTTTACAAAGAAATTTATACAGGTTTGGAACAGCTTGAGGGTGAGTAAACGATGACAGAATTTTCATTTTTGGGTAAACTATCCCTTAAACACTGGTCCAAAAATCTTAAATCTGTCCATAAAAAGGTGCCATGTGTGTTCTTACTGGCATGTCTATGGTGTTGTGGTTTCTGGAGAACGGGTAGAAAGCTCCAAGCTGCATCCAACGCAGACACATCTCGTATTGGGCAGTGTTAAAGAAGCCACAGATATCAGCACCGGTCTGGAACACACGCGGAAAGGGAGAGTCAGAAGAGAAAAGGAGACATACAGAGACAACTCTAGATCTCTGTAAAAACTGGACCACAAGAGCCAACTCCACAGCATTAATAAATAAACTCCAGAGTCAGTGTAATGACTGCATACTAGTGGAATCCCAGCAAACACAATGTTCCCCAAACGTTTTCTGAGAACCAAAAAATAACATTCTAGGAATGTTCTTTTTAGGACTTATTTCTTGCAGCTATAAAATAACGTTGCAGGCTGCTTATTTTTTTAATAACCTAAAAATAACCTACACAGAACATTCCCTAATGGTTATTATTAGGTTATTATGTTGCAACCAGAAAATAACGTTTGGAGTAAATGATATCGGAGTAAAGAGGTTTATTCGAACGTTAAAATAACGTTAGAATAATGTTATACAAACCAAAAACTAGCATTCTATCTCCGTTAAGAAAACTTTCCTGGCTAACCAAAAACAAACATTAACAACAAAACCATCTGGGAACCAAAAACTAACATTCTGAAAGTGTTATTTTAACATTATGTGAACAAAAAACTAATGTTCTGAGAATGTTATACTAATGTTACAATAATGTTCTGGGAGCGTTAAGAAAATTTTCCTGGCTAACCAAAAACAAACCATAAAAATAACATTCTGGGAACCAAAAATTTTTAGCTGGGATGCAGCCAACTGAACTAAAGCACAAATTAAAACTAGCAGCAGGACGAGAGAGGCACTTACGTAAGAGATGCCAAATATGCTGAACTCCATCATGCCTGAAAGACAAAAAGAAAAAGAGGGAGTTTGTTTTCATGTCAACAGATGTTCAGTTTATACACTGAACTGTACAGTAGATACAAAAGCTGTCCGACAAAATACACCATGATGTACTGAAGGAGGATGAATTATTTATTCCTGTGATCAAAGCTGAAATTTCAGCATCATTACTCCAGTCTTCAGTGTCACACAAATCTTCAGAAATCATTCTGTGCTGATTTAGTGAATTTAGTGAATACTGACAATAGTGAGTACTAAATATGAGCAATAGCAATGCTAATCTCCTCAAAAACCATCAAGTAATAAGCTCCATCATACCTATGATGGACTTGAGTAGCTGGTCCCAGGAGGAGTAGTTGTCTCCCAGCCAGTGTCCTGCCCATCGACCACTAGACGGATATGTTGAGCGGGTAATTACGACACCTCTCTTTCCAGTGGTACTAAGCAAAGCACTGTGAAACACACAAAAACACACACAGCGATTAAAACTCGTTCCAGAACAACTGAGAAATAAATACAGTAGTGAATATGGAGGACCAGAAAACTCACTCATAAGTGGGTTTGGTGTGAGACCAGCCGTATAAGTTGTGGACATCATAATGCTTAACGCGTGTGCCATCAGCCAGGATCTGCTCGCTGTTCATGCATAAAGTCTTATGGTTCAGGCCTCTGTGCATGGACTCCAGAGCTGGGAAAAGGTCACACGCATACATAAGGCAGGTTCATTTTGGACAGAATGTGCTAAATACAGGTGGAAATGTTAGGGCTGCCTCCTTAATAGTCAGCTTAGATAAGAATAGTAGAATCCAAATGCTCACCTATCATTCATCGACCTCAAATATGGCTTCTTATTTGAAATTGAAACATGTAAGTAGTAGCAACTTTTGGTGTTTTTTATCCTTTATCATTATTGAACAGTGAGGAGCAAACAGGTAGCGAAGTGGGAGTGAGAGAGGGGGACGGGATCCAAACTCGGGATGCTACAAGGTGCTACAGTGCTATACAGTATATAAGTAATTCTACTAAGTAGTAGCAACTTTACATTGCCGCTCGCTGTGACATTAACCTAGACAAATCCGTGTTATTAGGCACATTTTTAAGTGTTTTTATTTCTGTATATTCTTAATATCAACTAAATCTTGTGCTTTTGGAAAATAAAGTAAACCAACAGGATGCGCTTTATGAGTGTGGAAACGGCTATATGTTAAAGGCTTATTATGTTGTAGTTCCCTCCCCCAGTATTTAGTAGTCAACTAGTGGCTTAACTGAATGTCTACCAGTCAGTATTGCCAAATTGGGCTACTTTAAACTGTTGCCATGGATTGTTTTTCATGTCCCCAGGTTGAAGAAACCCCAATAAAGTGATATTTGGCCCCTGGAATGTGAATTCTACCAGTGGAACCCCACAAAACCGGATTTACTGAGGCAAGCCCAGTAAATGTTGACCACTGTGTTGTAAACAATATCTGTTGCCAAGTACACATGACAGGACACACTCTTAAGAACTTACGGGGCATGTATGGAGGGTTTTCCAAAGCGGGATCCCCAAGACATTTCTCTCCGACGGTGCCATGCACAAAACTGGCCGGCTCATTCATGTCCTTCAGAAAGCAAAACACAATGACAGTGTTATCCGATGAATAAAAAAAAAACAAAAAAAAAAACAGTGGTGATATGCAAATGAGCTTAAAAATGGGGTGTGGCTATGTTAAGTCTTCACTTGTTCTTGGACAGCTCACCATGACTTTGTCAAGTAAGATGTATTCCTGAATCAACGTTCTTGTTGGGATTTCAACAACATTCTTATGAATCTGTCATTTTTCTCAATTTTAGAGGAATTTATTTAATTGTAACGGTTGGAATTAAATGTGTTGTTTTAGAAGCAACAATGGCATGCAATGGCACAGATGTCCTCAAAGAACATCTCATACAATTTTAATTAAGTTGGCTTGAGAAAGTTAAACTACTACTTCATCTGAGACTAGAATTCTCAACACTAGCTTTAGAGCTAGAGCCACTAAACTTGGGTCAGACCTTCAGACTGTTCTGAAGTTTGTTGCTATGTCTTTTCAAACTGATCCAACATAAAAGGAATATTAAAATCATAAAAATCCCATAGACTTACATTGATGGAATGTTCAAATGATTCAAGACTATTGAAACTCCATCCATTTTTTTCATAAAACTTTAAAACTAATATTCCAACTTTAAACTTTAAACTACTTTAAACTTAAAACCGTCAAACTTCAAGCTTTTAAAACCTGTTTCAAACTTTCTGGTCTGGATTTCTCAAGCCAACTTCAAAGTCTGTCTTGACTAACTTTTTTATCAAGTTCATGAAATTGCTTTACATTTCATTCCAACATGAAAAATGACAAAAGCAAAGCACTCACAATCCAAAGTCCGTCAAACTTCATGACGTTGTTGTAAAAGTCTTTAATATGCTGTGCCCACCACTCTGCTGTACTGCTCTTGAAGAAATCAGGGAACGCCACGAAAGATCTGAATCGCTGAAAGTTTAAACAAAAGAAACATTAGGTTAGACAAGGTGGACACTGGATATTACTTGTTTATTATTTGTTTAAATAGTAATGTGCTGATTCATTTCTTATGTGTTCTGTTTGTTTACTACATGCAGTGGGTGATATAGCATAGTACCAGTATGTGCTCATTGGCTGGTGGTGTGTGTTTTGCATGCTAATTGGTTGATAGTAATCGATGATCATCTCTCTTGACTGCATTTGCATACCTCTACTTGAGTATCCCAGTCCAAAGAATTGTCCACAGTAATATTGGGATAATCAGGCCACACCTACGACACACACAAACAACAGCTAAAATCAGTGCTTTCGTCTAGAATTAAAGGATCATTCCTGCTTTCAGTACATGTCCACATCATACCGTATATGTCTTAAAACATCAGGTTCTCTAATCAAAATGCTCCAAACAAACTAAAGTTGCATTCCGGATGAAGTTTCCCGCTTTAACCTCATTTAACTCGGAACTCTGAATTCTGAATTCAACAATTCAGTCAATAGAATTCAGTTTAATTCATCACCAACTTACAGATGACATCAAATGAAACTTCTCACTGAAATATGAGTTGACTTATTTGTCTTCCATTGGGCATTTCAGTTTAGGACTTGTGGAATGCAGCATACAAAAACATGACATCATCTTCTAAGAAGTAACACCAGTTTTGGAGGGAAAACAACAACACAAACAGCATCACAAAGTATTAGCAATGGATCTGATGAATTCAGTGCTGTTTTCTGGTATCATTTGGTTTGTTTCACTATAAAACTATCCTGTTTGAGAGAATTATGGAAATTGGTATGATGATATTAAAATAAAAATAAATATAGTTGCAAACAACAATTATCGGGGTTCAAGCGCTTTAAGGCTTTTAAAGCAATGTGCCAAAAACTAATGTGCTTTCTTTAGCAACCATGTAAACATGTATGTCATAGAGGGAAAAGACAACCAATAATGTACAAAGGAAATGTATTTGTTTTAATGCTTTTTAAGTTAGAGGTTGAGACAAAAGCCTAGGACTAGTTCGCAAAAGTTGGTTTTTGAAATAATCTCCTATATTTGATGAAGGTTCAACTGACAAGTTCCTCAGAATGAGGAGTTCTACCATGCGATATGAATGTTGTGGGTGCGTGCGATAAATTGTGCGAGTTAAAGCCGTTTTAAGTTTTTTTCCATGTTATAGCACCGCCAAGTGGCCAGTAGCCGCATCATTTTTCGTGCGACCACAGAATGAGCTCTTATGCATGTGTGCCAAGTTTGGTGAAAATATCATTCCGTTGATGAGCTATAGGCATTACAGTAAAACTGGCTCCGCGCACTGCCAACATATTGGTGCCCCTTAGAGACCATGAATCGCAATGTCAACTTTTTTTGACAATTATTAACAATCAGACTGCAGAGAATCTTGCTGCACTGGTTTGGTTGTGATCGGGCCAAAGCCGGACAAAAAAGGACTAGCTCGCAAAAGTAGATTTTTCAAAAAATCTAATATACCCCAAAATTTCAACAGGTCAACAAGTGAATCTGAGGCATGCATTTTGTCCGTCTTGGGCAAAGGATTCCAACGATATAAGAGTTATGATCGATTACGTACTTTTGGCCACTGTAGCGCCCCAGTGAGACCGATTGGGGCAAGCCTTGGTGATGTTGCAGACTACCAGCCCTGAAAGTTTCAAGTCTCTACGACTTACGGTTTGATCTGCCCGATCAGTTTTATGTGGAGAATGCTGCATCCTGAAGCAATCTAACAATTACAGTAGCGTTTCGACGCTATGTACTTGAAACCCTAATTTAAAAATTCAGTTTTTATGTAAAAGCAACAGCAAATGCAACCCCCCCGGTCCAAACCACCCTGCTCTGAGCAGGACTCGGACCCTGTTCACCAGCATGGGAGGTGGGCACGCTAACAAGGACTCCAAAGACCGTGGTTCGAATCCCACTTGGAGCAGGGAGAGTGTAATGGAGGCCAGCTGTGAGCTGTGTAGGTAAACCTCACTCCCTTGATCTCAAGAGGCACGCTCGACTCTGTGGTCTTTAGTGTCTTTGTTAGCACGCCTGCCACCCATGCTGGCGACCTGGGTTCGAGTCCTTCTTGGAGCAGAGTGGTTAGGACCGGAGGGATTACACAAACTTTCTTTATTTCCATCCTATCAGGCATTTCCTGTTGCGTACTGTAGATGATCATATTATACTTAAATCACAACACAAGCAAACCAATGTTTTAAAAGCTACAGTTTGCGGTACAGCAGAACATGAAGGACCCCAAACTTGTGCTGCAGAGCAGAGAAAAATATACTGTCAAAAAACTCTGAATCAATATACAGTTGCAAGAAAAAGTAAGTGAACCATTTTCAGTTTCCTGGTTTTCTGCTTAATTTGTCATGAAATGTGATCTGATCTTCACTAAAGTCACAAATATCAACAAACACAATATTTCTAAGCTGATAAATCACAAACGGTCATGATCTTTCATGTCTTTTTTGAACACACCCATTAAACATATAAAGTGATGGAAAGAGTAAGTGAAACAATGCTTTAATAACTGGTTGAACCACCTTTGGCAGCAATAACCTCAATCAAGCGCTTCCTGTCGCTGTGAATTAGACCTGCACAATGTTCAGGAGTCATTTTGGACCATTCTTCCTTACAGAACTGATTCAGCTCACCCATATTCTTAGGACGTCTGGTGTGAATGGCTCTCTTGAGGTCATTCCACAGATTCTCTATTGGGTTGAGGTCTGGGTTTGACTGGGATGCTCAAAAAGGTGGATTTTATGTCTCTGAAGCCATTCTGTAGTAGATTTACTTTGATGTTTAGGGTCATTATCCTGCTGCATTGCCCATCTTCTTCTGAGCTTCACAGCCACATTGAGATTATCCTGGAAGACATCCTGATAAACTTGGGAATTCATTTTCCCCTCCACAATGGTAAGCAGTGGAAGATGGAACAATGGAAGCAAAGGAGCCCCAAATCCCTGTTACTCTAGGGCAGGAAGGGGCAACTTTGATAGTGACGAGGGCCAGCATTTTTTCTCCTTTATACCAAGGGGCCAGATTACTAATCCACGTCTACACACCTTTTACACCGTCTTACTCAATTTCCTTTTTATTGAAGGAAATTAAAGTATAATTAATGTAATTTGTTTTTAAAGATTTTATTAACTATAATACTTGTGCAGTTAAGCTAATTCAGAAGGGAAACTTTGTTGTCAGTTGACAGCAAAATTACCCCAACAAGCCAATGTAAACATCTTAATTGCACTGTCTGTAAATTTGCAACAAACAAATATACAAAGGTCCTATTTTTAATTAGTGGCCTACAGAACATTCTCAAAACAATATAATAGGACAGTTAAAAAGGACTTATTCAAAAAAAAATCACTAGTCCAAAAAAAAAAAAAAAAAGTTATTCCAAACGGTACCATAAAATAACTGGGTATCTGCAGGATTTTTAAAATCAAATTTAAGAGGTTTAAAACCTTTTAAGACCTGCACTTCACATTTCAGCCTTTAAACAATTTTTAAGAAAAGGGATGAGTCAAAAGTATCAATTATTATATTAATTTAAATAATTATCATCAATCAATTATTATACTAAATAACAAATATATCTTAATTCTTTAGATTTTTATAATGCATTAGCTTTTTGTCAATCCACTGGTTCACATTTAAAAATATGTAGCAAAAACAGCAGAAGGGCTTATAGAAAATGCATATTCGTTCTCTGCCAGCAGGTGTCACTTTCAGAACGGCAGAATATAGCGGTTTCCCACAGAGCAGCAGCACCTGACTTTGAAATGTGCAGCGCTCATATTTATTCAGTGAAATCATAGCCTTATAAGTTTAATCGTCTTATTAATCTATTTAGCAATTCTTGTCTTTCTGTCCCCAAATTTAAGACCTCTTATAATTAAGACTTTCTGTATCATCAGTTTTCATGGCCTTAAATTTAAACGATTTAACTGAAGACTTTTTAAGGACCCTAAGATCATAGTTCAGTGCAAACATTTCCGTCATGTATTTGGCAAAAAGCTTTTGTTGACAATGAATTTTACCTTTGAAATTTGAACCAGGTGCAACAAACATATGGGTATCCCCTTGAACTTGTTAAAAAGATAATCTGTTGACTGGAAAATACTGTTTTCATGGTTTTTCCATTTATTATTTGCTAACATTAGTGAATGTTTACATTAGCGTGCACGTCCTACTGTGCTGAAATTAATACGAGGAGCGGCCCCTCCTGGTGGGAGATAGTATTAACATCATAAACTGAAAGCAATGTTTACGTGAGTTTCAAATGTTTTAAAATTGATCATCCAAGTCTAAAATGATCCAGCGGGCTGTACTAAAAGACACTGCGGGCCGCCGGTTGCCCATCCCTGCTCTAAGGTTCTGTTTAACCTCATTGAGCGTTCTGTGTTGAGCCTTTGGAGCCTTGGCTGGGCGCCCACTTCTATGGAGAGTAGCCACAGTACCGTATTGTCTCCATTTATAGACAGTTTGCCTAACTGTGGACTGATGAACATCTAAAGTCTTTGAGATTACTCTGTAACCCTTTCCACAACTCTTGATCGTAGGTCTTCTGAGATTTCTTTTTTGTGAGGCATGGCTCACATCAGCTAATGTTGCTTGTGAATACACACTGGCACTGTTTGGGTGTCAATTTAGCTCTAAACCACACCTTTATTCTCGTTTCATTGATTGGACTCCTGGTTTGCTAACACCTCCAATTGGCATTTAGTGACAGCAGAAGCCTAGTGTTTCACTTACTTTTTCCACCATCATGTTTAATGGGTATGTTCAATAAAGACATGAAAGATGATGACAGTTTGTGTTTAATCAACTTTTTGATAATTAATTTTTGACTTTAGTGAAAATCAAATTAAATTTCATGACCAATTTATGCAGAAAACCAGAAAATTGAATCGATTCACTTACTTTTTCTTGCAGCTGTATGTTGTTCTTGTTTTTGTCATACCTTTCCCCACACAATGTCATTGCTGAGCTCGGGAGGCCATTTGATGAAAACGTCTTTTTCAATCCCAGTATCAAATGCAGGGTAGGAGCCTTTCGTCTCATTGGCTGCTATAGCCGGGTCCTGAAGTGCACAAAAACATAAAACATGTAGTTTTGGTACAAAATACATTTCACTGCATGTTTTTAGACAGAATAAGAACAGCATACTGTACATCGATCTATATGTATAAGCAAAGTTTACATTACAACGTCTTTTACCATTTTTTGGAAACAACTTAGTTTTTCCAAGTAATAGAGAATTGTTCGCACCAAAATGAAGATGAAGCGCATCCCCTCAGCCCTCATTTCGTCCACCAGAGCAGGCAGTCCCTTGAAGTTCACTTTGTCCACCGTAAAGTCCATCTGCCTCTCCATATAGTCAATGTCTGCATATTGAATATCCTTTGAGGGATCAAAGGTCAAACATTATGATCATTGAACCTAAATGTGAAGATTGAGTAATTAAGTGAAAACTTAGCAATGCTTTGGCTTGAAACATTTAATTCTGCAGATGCAGGGAGCATGATGGTAGGATCTTGTGAGTGGTTGCTATGCAGTCGCTAGGCGGTTAATTACAGGCCCAAGTCAAAATTCTATGGAATATTTTCACAATTTGATGGTGGTGCCTGTCAAAAATCTCAAAAATGTTGAGACTGAAAAACACACATGCACACATTAAACGATGAGTTTGCTTACATAAGGAATTTCAGCAGCTTTCATGTCTCTGTAAAGATCTGCGATCTCTGCATCATTGGAGTAGCCGTAACGACAAAGCTGGAACCCAAGCGACCAATAGGCTGGAAAAACCGGGCGGCCGATCATCTGTCAAACAAAACGCACAAACCAAGAGAAAATTATTTTACATTTCATGCAGATGCATTTTAAAACATAATATTTAAGTGGCTTCAGAGAATCTAACGGTCACCTCAGTGTACTGCTGAACCACAGATTCTGGAGTGGGTCCCATCACCATGTAGAAGTCCAGGATTCCTCCGATGGTGCGGAAGGTCAGAGCTGGAGTAGGCAGGAAGGACACATCTAAAAGAGCAAAGCATGAAAAAAGAGAGAAAACGATGACATCATCCCTGTGACTCAATGCGTCGCCTCAACTTTTCTTTTCTTTTCTTTTCTTCTTTAATACGCCTGCACTTACAATCTCTTAACTGCACTAATTAGTGGATTCTTATGGCAGACAACACTACTATTCCAGAGCAGCATGGACACAGTTTACAATAATGTTTACATTGCATAAAATCAAATGGGAGTTTTGTGATTTTAAGTCCACAATTATTAGGGTTACAGGTCCCTAACTCCAGATATAAAAATGTGCAATGTGCAATAGTTATTAATACATAAAACAGATTTTAAATATAAAACATGTCATTTACTAATATAAACAAATATGCTCAAATAGCAGTTTTAACATATGAACGAATTATGTATTTTATTGCATTTTCTGCTGAAATTTTCATTTCCGCAACTTAAGTATCATTACCGCAACACGTATTTATTTTTATGTTGATTTAATAAATGAAAAAATAGTATTTTGATTTTAAATGCATGTGTTCTTTTGGGTTTAACCTCATCATTTTGAAAATATGTCAGATTTCAATAAAACATAAAAAATATAAAAATTATTAGGTAAATTGCAATTGTCATTGTGGTAATGACAGAAAAAAAGTCAAAATCAAATAAAACATTTTCATTTTAAAATATATATTATTCCACAATTTAAAGTAATTGCACATGACTGTTAATATTCAACTTTTAAAAATGTGAAAATATATTAGCTTTCATAATGGTATTTTTTCAGGCTGTTGCTGTAATGAGATTTTAAGTTTTGGAAAATATATATAAAAAAAGAAGTAAAATTGTTCATAGATGTTCACAGACACCTCAGACCTTGCTATTGATACCAGAGACGTAGAATTAGGGGGGACGCCAGGGACATGTCCCTACCAATATCCAGCGACTATCAAGCTGTCCCTAGCAATAATTTTGATCAAACAATTAAAAGAATGTATATGTTTTTGTAATTTCGGACTCATCTGAAACGTCATTCCATTGATATTACCTAAGAAGTTAAAGTAAATACGTTAGAAAACCGCACGCTTTCAAGGACGCATATTTAATACACTGGCGGAGTAAGAACCTAGTCGCACACCGGAGGAGAAGCGCAGCCATGTTTAGAACAACTCACAGGTATTGCACCCAAATCAAGACAGCAGTCCACAACAGTTAATATAAAAGCTCACTTCAGGAATTAACGAAGTTGCGTTTATGAGTTTGTTCAGTGTTTGACAAAACAGAGCAAACGGAAAGAGAAAGCGCAATCTATGGCTATTAGCTCTCTATATTGACAGAAAGACAAAGGTTGTGCTAAAAGATACACAATCTTCCAGCCTAGGATAAAGTCATTATGAACATTAACAATAATCAGGGACAAATATAGGCTAGTGTGATATTATGTAAAACCATGTGAGTGGCGCTCTTTGGTGCGACAGGATTTGAAACAGTGTCCTGAGTCACCGCGGACAAACTGTTCGCTGAAATATCCACAAAATAAAAAACAACACTGAAATAAGAGCGTGCGGTTTATCGGTCAGTCAGATGCATGTGAAAGTTGTGTTCGTTACTACAGCAACAGCAGAGTATTCTTTCAGAATCATCCAATAAGATTCAATAAGATTAATATAAAAATAAAGTGATGTGTGATTAAGACACCCAGGGCTCTGATGCTGCTGTAATGTTGTTGGTTCAAAAAAATCTAAACTGTGTAATTATTGTCTGTTAAACATAACATAAAAACTCTGTTAATGTATTTTGAACTGGGGGGTGAGGGTGGTCTTGGGTTTATGTTCCCACCAATGTCAAAAGCAAACCTACGCCCTTGATTGATACTTAAAAAAGCAATTTGTTGAAGGAAACTTTAAAATGTCCAAGATTTCATGAGAATCAGCCATATAAATAAACAGAAGTGTAAACGCTACCTATTGAATTGTGTCTACTGTATGTCATGATTTTATCGTAAATAACTATTTTTATTACAATATGGCAATGAGAATTGTGTAGAAGAGCTTGATTTGTTATATATATACTTTTGCAGTGAAAAAAAAACTTAATAGGCTTTCTATAGCCTTTACCTATACAAAATATAATTTATTATTTCTTAAAAGCACATTTGTATGCACACGTACAAATTTAATGTTAACCATCTCCATAAATTATATGGACAATATTACAGAAAACTATAGAAAATAATTATAATAAATCATTTAAACTAAATCATTTTCTTTTCAATTCAGTTCAATTTCACTTTATTGTTGGAATTTCTTCCAAAAATTGTCTTGCATCCCATAGTGTTTACTGTCTAACATTAATTCACAGCAATACACATTACACACACACACAAAAGTACACATTTTGGTACACATCCAGCTGCAGTGCAAATACCCTAAGCACCAAAAGATTTACGTAATCTGTTCATTCTGGCATATGGTACTCTCAGTCTTCTATTCGATGGCAACAGTTGATGTTCCTCATACAGAATATGGGAAGAAACAGACATAATTTTACCTGTCAGGGACAACATTTTCTTCTTGAATACTTGGCTCAAGCATTTGACCCACGATCTTAGAACAGTTAGATATCAATCTCTCCAGTCGGGCTTTGAGTTGAACAGAGAGACAGCTATACCAAGCACATATTCCTTATTGTACAACGCTCTGTATTACAGATTGAAACTGTTTTACAACTGTTAAGTAATTGGCTTGGAATATATTCATTTTGAAAATGTCTTTGCTTTTGTCCATGAACAAGCTGCCAACTAGACCAGTTTTAACCAGCAAACCATCTAAGGCCGGTTTTAGGTTGGTCTTAGTCTCCAAAAAAGACCATTTATTTAGCACCCGTTGGGCGAGTGAGTGTGTGGTTTACTCACCCATGGCATTGCTGTTGAGCAGGAGGACGCCGTGAGCATTCTTTGATTTCTCCAGACCCATGTAAAAGGGATGGACTCCATAATTGTTCAGCTTATACTACAGATGGGGAGAAACAGATTCAAGTTTGAGTTTGTGATGCAATTTCAGTTGTCTAGATACTGTAAAGCGCAGATGGCATATCACACAGGAAGGCTTGTAAAACTCACCCCTGGAGGCTGGTCTTTGGTAAACAGGCCGTATCTGTGATAGTTGAGGTCATGTTTGTAGCTGGGGTGCTCTGTTTCACCAACACCATAGACGTAGTTTGAGGGGAGGAGCGTGGAGATCTCAAGGAGCTGATCAGAGAATGTGAACCCTGGCACGGCAGAGTCCCATCTAGAGAGAAGAATAAGATTTAACAAAACACTGAGAACACTTCTGACTTCCTTTCATGAAGAAGGCAAACGGTGCTTTTATAGTCCTAAAACAGTGGAAACTCCAGTCAAACTACCACAAAAGAACCTCTCTGGACTCCATGTTATCAGAGTAATTCAGCTGTATTACTCACATGGTTTCTCCTGTGTCCTTTCTGATGACTTGGATCCCGAAAGGCTTGTTATTGATCTGAACCCTATACAGTCTGTTGTTTTCCTCTGTCTCTGGCGTGGCGGGCAGGTCGAGGGGAACGGGGACCTCGAAGCGTGCATTGCTCGGGTCAAAGATCTATATGAAGCAGACCAAAATCAATCTTAATCTCAGTCTTCCTTAAAGGGATAGTTGACCCAAAAATGAAAATTACCTCACGATTTACTCACTCTCAAGCAATCCTAGGTGTATATGACTTTATTCTCTCAGACGAAACACAATCGGAGTGATTTTAAAATTTGTCCAGGCTCTTCCAAGCTTTATAATGGGAGTGAATGGGGGTGAGACTTTGAAGCTCAAAAAAGTCCATCCATGGATCATAAAACGACTCCACACAGCTCCGGGAGTTTACTAAAGGCCTTCAAATCAAATCAATGTTTTTGTGGAAGAAAGTTATCCATTTTTAAAACTTTAGGAAGCAAAACTTCCAGCATCCAGCAGACCACGTCTTACGAAGGATGCGTAACGCCTCTCGCAGTTCAAAACGAGACGTCGGACGTAACGGAAATGTTTTGAACTGCGAGAGGCATTACGCATTCTTCGTAAATCTCTGGAAGCTGGACGTTTTGCCTTATAGTTTTAAATATGGATATTTTTCTTACAAAAACCCATGGATTCATGCCAGAAGAACTTCAGTAACCCCCCGGAGCCGTGTGGAACAGTTTTATGATGGATGGATGCACTTTTTTGATCTTCAAAATCTCATGCCCCGTTCAATGCCATTATGAAGCTTGGAAAATCCAGGATAAATTTGATTATAACTCCGTTTGTGTTTGTCTGAAAGTAGAAAGTCATTTACAACTAGGATGGCTTGAGGGTGAGTAAATCATGCGGTAATTTTCATTTTGGGGTGAAGTCCTAATTTTTAAGAACAGAATGGCGCTTTTGACACCAAGGTTATGGACGCTTTAACAAAGTATACCTTAAATGCAACGTAAGTCGCTTTGGATAAACACTTTGCTTTATTTAAACTGTATATTTAGTCATTCCTAAATTTAGAAAATCATACCTTCCAACGCAGGCTTTTGCCACTCAGGTATGTGATTTCCACACGGAGCTTGCTGATGTCTCGAGACTGAGAACGCTGACTTGGGAAAGCCGTATTGCGCTCTATATCTACAGTGATGCCACTCGCCGTTTCAACCACGTTGCCGGTGATGTAGCCGTGGGTGTCGGGGTAATAACACCAGGGCGCATTGGGAACATTTGAAGGCTATTAAAGACAATAAAAACACTTTGAACAGATGTGTTAAATCATATTATAACAGTAACAGGAAATACTAGAGTCTTTTATGCACGGATCAGATATTGAGTATCTTCTCTCTCTCTGACCTCCCAGATGCAGCCACGGGCTTCACATCTGGCCTGATCGGAGCCCGGGTCAGGATGACAATCGAAGTGCTTAGAGTTTCTGTATCTGTCCTGCCAGATGACTGTGTAGTCCTTCCCCAGTTCCAGCTCCAGGTTTCTCAGGTACAGCACCTAGCAGACCACAAACACCCGATGATATACAGGTAGATCCCGCAAAAGACAGCAGGTGTATTCAAGTCGGAAACTTATCTTCTAGTTTAAAGATGTGAATAACAAAAATGTCAAATATCATTGTTTGATGAAGTCTTTGCATTAGTACGTCCTATAAATCACGGCAGCTGACATTAAAAGTATAGTTCACCCAAAAATGAAAATTTGCTGTTAATTTACTCATCCTCAGGTCATCCAAGATGTAGGTGATTTTTACCTGTAATCCACAGCCTGGGCAAACAGACCATTTGCCCAGGCTGTGGATTACAGGTAATACTGTTGTAAATAATGTTCAGTTTCATGCACAGACCGATCATTTCACTTCATAAGACCTCGATGCATCGTCAGGAGCCGCAGGTATTAATTGTGTTTTGCCTGCATATGCTTTTTTGAATCTCAAAGTGATGGCACCCATTGACTTCCATTATATGGATACCAGGGTACCACAGTTTCAGCTAAAAATCTTTTTTACTGCTCTACTGAAGAAAAAAGTTACCTACATCTTGGATGACCTGAGGGTGAGAAAATTAACAGCAAATTTTCACATTTGGGTGAACTATCCCTTTAATGCGTCACATGTAGTTTAAAGATCAAAGTGCACCCTTCATCACAGCCTAATATGTGTGTGCTTTTGAAAGCCCTGACAAATCCACTCACTTGGAATGACAAGGCCTCTCCTGCTGCCCTATTTACTTTATATTCCAGGTCTTAAAGGGATAGTTCACCCAAAAATGAAAATTATCCCACGATTTGCTCACCCTCAAGACATCTGTATGTGACTTTCTTCTTTCAGACAAACACAATCGGAGTTATATTTAAAAAATCCTGCCTCTTCTGAGCTTCATGGCTGCTATGAGTTTGAAGCTCCAAATGTAAATCCATTCATTATAAAATCAATCCACATGACTCCAGGAGGTTAATATAGGCCTACTGAAGTGAATCGATGGGTTTTTGTAATAAAATATGCATTTTTAAAACTTTATTAACTGAAATTAGCTTCCAGTGGACGGTCGACTTGCGGCAAAAGCACGACGGATGCGATGTATGACGTAGCGTAAGTGTTTGCCTCTTCTTGTCATACGTCGCATATGTCATATACACCTAGGATGGCCTGAGGGTGAGTAAATCATGGGATAATTTTCATTTTTGGGTGAACTATTCCTTTAATGTGCATTATACCGAATCCTGTAGGGTGTTAAATATCCTATTCCAATCACAATCTGTAAAACTGGTCACAAACAGAGTGTCACATTGACTTTGAAAACTCTTGTACCTTCCTGGTAGAATCGTAGTTAACCTGGGACTCGGTCAGAGCGTTAGTAGTGGTGCCGTCTGACACGAGCACAGAGACAGGAGCTCCAGTCACTCCCATTACGGTGATGTTCTCAAACTTCAAGTTGTTTGGATCTGTGTAGCCATTGTGGGTGACGCGCATTGTCAAGACTTCCTGATCCAGCAGAAAAAGATCAGATATCACTACAGATTTTTGTAATAGCTGGCGTTAAATAAAACTGATTAAAATGTTGATTTTTGGACATACAATGTAATGCCATCTAAAAACAAACAAACAGAAATGTGACATTAGGATGACATACATTAGCCACGGAAAACTGGTAATGAATGTAGGAGCCGGATGAAACAGTATCTAAGAAAAAGAAGTTATGAGAGAAAAGTCAACTTAATGTGTCAGTCAAACAAGTGTTATTAGCTTTTTTTTCAAGAAACATGTGGGTAAATCTAATAATTTAGTCTCTACAACAGGACTCAATAGTAAGGATGATTTCAGGCCGGTGTACTACATCTTACATTCGTTGCCCATGTTCATGTGTTTTTATACCTTGTAAACGCAAACATTTTTTTTCTTTGCACTGTTAGTTTATTGAACCTTTTACTGTTGCAAATTCTGCTCATTTTGAAGGAAACCTCACCAAGGCAAAGTTATTGACCTTGTTAACATAGGTGATGTTTTGTTGGAGAAAACACACAAAATGTGAGTTTATTGTATACATCTGTCATGGTTTTAAATTATAGCTGTTCTTGCGAAAATGAAATATAAATGCATTTGGGGCATTTCTAGTAAAGTTCGTAAACAAAGCTTGAAGTTGGCTGGAAAAAGCCGTGACTGAAAGCTTGAAACAACTTTGAGAAGCTTACAGGTTGAATTGAAATGTTGAAATTGAAGTTTGGGAGCGCACAGGTTTCTAGCACGATTTATCACATTCTTAACATGTTTTAGCACAATGTTAGCATGAAATATCATATTGCTAGCATCATATTGCTAGCATAAATTAACATCTTGTTAGCATGATTTGACACATTTCTAGCATGTTTCAACACATGATTTAACATGTTGCTAACATGATTTAGTATGAATTAACATGATGTTAGCATGACTTATGTCTTGCTAGCATGCTTCTAGCATGCTTCTAGCATGATTTAACATGAATTAAGGTTGCTAGCTTGTTTTTGACATTGTTAGCATGATTACCGTGAATTAACCTGTTGCTAGCATGATTTAGCAAGAATTAACATGTTGCTAGCTTGTTTTTGACATTGTTAGCATGATTACCGTGAATTAGCATGTTGATAGCATGATTTAACATGTTTTAGCATGTTGCTAGAATGAATTAGTACAATGCTAGCATGTTCTAACATGCTGTAAATTAGAATGTTGTTAACAATGAAAAGTTGTAACGTCATTAACGAACATTAATAAAGATGAATAAGTACTGTAAGAAATGTATTGCTCATTGATAGTTAAAGTCAGTCAAAACAATAACTATTGTTAACTAATGTAACCTCAATCTAAAATGTTACCACATTTAGTTCTGATCAAAAAAGTAACTAAAAAAGTAAAACAGTAGTAGAAAATCTGAAATTCTGACATTCTTGCTATTGAGTCCTGCATAAGGTACATTTTTGTTTCTGATGGTGAAGTGAACAACTTTTAATTAACAGCTATTTCCCCCAAAATACCTCGAGAGTCTCCGTCATCCCAAAATAGCTCTCCTGAAGCAGCATTGTTGTCATCGAGAGCGATGATCAGTCTCATGGGATGACGTCGGCTGAGGGAACACAAACACAAACCTTTGAAGCTGGGATTCTTGTTTGTGGCCCCTTTTTAAGTACTAAAGGTGATATGTGTTTTTGAGTTTCCCATCATTACCTGTATGTAGTGGTGATGTCTGGCGTTTGTGCGGGCAGGATGGCTCCGCCTCTCAGGTGTAAACCGAGTTTATCAGCGGGCAGGCTCAAGTTAACTTTTGCTTTGCGATCGGTAATCCGTTCCTCCTATTGCATTGCATAAAAATTGCATTGTCATACATATACTATATATGTATAGAGTCATGTCCGCATCAAGAGAAATTTACAAAAGTGAATTCATATACATAGAAACATATTAAATACAAGTAAAGTGTCTACTTTTAAGGTTTCAAATAAGTTTCGGGAGAGTAAAAATTCAAAATATGGGCGAAATAACGTTTCATTGTCATTCAGCGTAACACTTATATTTATGAAAAAAATGTAAACAACATACTTATTCTGACCTGTACGCATTAAAATATGTAAAGAATAAGTGAGCATACTAAAATTTATTGTATTTTAAATTATTTTAAAAAGTCTTGCTGTCAAATGGGCAAAACCTAGGATAGTGTTTAAGTTTAAAAATGTGAAATTACAAGTAATTACTATTTGTGGTAAAAGTAATTAGTCTTTTAATATGCCATGAATGGATTTTTGTTGTAAATATGCCTGACAAGACTGTTACACTGACATTGTAGTGGGTGTCTTCTGTAAATCAGGGTAAAAATGTTTGACATTTATTTTGTTGATTCCAACAAATCATATATCATTTTGAAGGTCTTTAAATAGAGAAAGTGAAAATAAAAATAATGATTGAAAATTTACTCATTGTGACTTATTTTGCCAGCACAGGTCACATATATATATATATATATATATATATATATATATATACACATAACATTCTGCCATTATTTACTGATGTTCAAGAGGATGGTCTTACCTTCTCAAAGTCATACCAGATGGCATCTGGAATGTAGGCCTCCACATTTTCAACACCCTGAAACAAACAAACAGGAAAATGAACTAAACATAAAGACAAATGTTATTTTGATAGTTTAGTAATGAGCATTATTCATGGGTGATCATTTTTCAGAAAGATATGGTCCTCCTGTCATGGCTTTTCAAGAGTCAGAAAGAGAGAACATGAGCGATATATTGGAGAGTAAGAAGCAGATAGAAAGAGAATCAGCAAACAAACCAAAACAGTGTTTGTGCGCATGTGATTGTGTGTGTGTGTGTGTGTGTGTGTGTGTGTGTGTGTGTGTGAGTGAGTGTGTGTGTGTGTGTGTGTGTGTGTGTGTGTGTGTGTGTGTGTGTGTGTGTATGTGTACTGGTTTTTGTGGTTTACGGGGACAAAATTTGTTCAATGACATGGGTATGACAGAGGTATTACAATTTGAAGGTGGTTTATGAGGACACTGCCTATGTCCCCGTAATTCAGAAGGCTTAAAAAACATACTAAATGGTGTTTTTTTGAAAATCTAAAAATGCAGAAAGTTTCCTGTAAGGGGTAGGTTTAGGTGTAGGGTTGGTGTAGGGCAATAGCACATACAGTTTGTACGGTATAAAAACCATTACGCCTATGGAGAATCCCTGTAAACCACAAAACAAACATGAGTGTGTGTGTGTGTGTGTGTGTGTGTTCACTCACAGGATCCAGTACAGGTGTGATGAGAAGATGTGCTCCCCATAAGAACTGGCTGTCCACTCCCCAGGTTTCATTGTCGGAATAGAACCTGCAGAGCGGGAAACAATTCTTATAAAGCAGTTGAGGCTGAAACGGTTACATTGCTGTTTGCACATATTTATGAACTCACTCGTGCATCACGGGACGCAATACAGTCTCTCCGCTGACATGGGCCTTGTAGAAGAGAGTGTAGAGGTATGGCAAGAGGGTGTATCGGATGTTCAGGTAATGCTTGGAGGTCTCCACCAAGAGAGAGTCGGCACCATATGATGCAGGGTCCTGGTCCTATTAGAAAGGCACATAAAACTAGTCAGGAAGAGACACTGATAATATGTTTATCATGGTGGAGACAGCCATGGAATGATTACTCTCTGGCTAAAAGGTCAAATCGTACTCATCTAATTTCACCAATAACATCATTTTCCATTCATCCTCATTTGCCCTCTCAAACTCTCACTCCGGAGGTCTAATTGCTCTTCTAATGCCAATGTTACAATAATGATTAGAGAAATAAACCTTCTACAAATAGCATTCAAAGAGAGAGGACACGTTTGTAACACATAGCCCAGGAAGACGCTTCATACACTTCAAGACTGAATGTTTATGGGTGTTTAAGGAACAGCACAGACCTTGTACCCTTGTGCGTTGTGGTTACGGCTGAAGGGGTAGAACGCACCGACTTGCATCCAACGTCTACAAAGCTCCTCCGGCGAGTCGTCGAAGAACCCACAGATGTCTGCACCAATCTGCAGAACAACATCATGAGATTCAGTTTCTCTCCAGAGGAGGGAAAAATCACTCTTTATCATCGCAAATGCTTCTCCAAAATCTAGACAATTAAATAGAGATCAAATGGGGATTCCAGTCTTTTGTAAATGGAAAAAGACACCAGTAATCTGACAAATGTCTCCATAGAGCATCAAAATAGATTGTGTTTTTCCGTGGGTGCTTGACCATTTCCGTGGGTGGAATCAATGATGGAATCAAATGTTTGGAATCGACTCTCAATTCCCAACACCATGGAATTGAGGAATTGAGTAACAATCAATGAGTATTTGAAGATGCCACAATACTGCACATGCATATAACTAGTGTTGCAGATGCACAGTCAACTTCCGCTGGAGGGTTTGCAGACCATTCCAATATGGCAGACAACTTATGTATAGCAGCTCATAGAAACAGTCGCTAACAAGGCATCTACACATATCTATGGTTCCAACAGTTAACAAGTGTGTGGTCTTATGGTCTGGTCAAATTATTGACCAGTTATTGACTCAAATTATTGAGTCCACTGAGTCCAAATGCCTCATTGGAACTCAATCATAACCAAAGTCTTTCTCCAAATGCCTCTCAGTGGGGCTGTTGTGTTATGAAGAGAAGCTGGTGTCTACCATCCATTACCCATGTTGGAAAAGACATTTAATTTGGAGTCAAACCACTTACATAAGGGACTCCAAAGAGGTTAAACTCCAGCATGCCGGGTATCGCCCACTTAATGTCATTCCAGTTGGCGGCATTGTCACCCAACCAGTGCCCAGCATACTTGCCCACCCCGGGGAAGGAGGAACGGGTAAAAACCATGGAACGGTTTGTCTTAAACGCTTCTCTCGCTGCCCTGGAAGCAGAAACATAATATTAGAGGTATAGGGAGCGCTGGCACCACAATAAAATGACATCCAGGAAGGTGTTGGAAAGACACAAGGGTAGCCTAAGAAAGCATAGTTAAGCCGACTGAGGGAAGGGTGTTGAGTCCAGTCAAGTCAAAATGTATTTCTATCTCACATTTAAAAGCAACGGAGTTGCCCCAAAGTGCTGTACAACAAAACACAGTATATAAAAACCATTAAAAGGAAACATGCATCATATGAAAAATAAACACATTAAAATAAAATCAGAGCAATCTGACATCAAACCCTTAAACTGACATTAATTAAAAGCCAGAGAAAACAAATAAGATCTGAGAACAGACTTAAAACTGGCTAGTGAAGGAGCAAGTCTCACATTTACAAGCAAACTATTCCAAAGTTTAGGAGCTGCAGCTGAAAAAGCCCGACCACCCTTGGTTTTACAGTGACAACGTGGGACAGTTAAGAGAAGCTGATTACTAGACCTAAGTGCTCTTTGAGGAGAGTAAAGAATCAGAAGGTCACTGATGTATTTTGGTGCAAGACCAGATAAAGCCTTGTACACAAAATAAAAATCAATTTAAAATCAATTCTAAACTTTACAGGAAGCCAATGTAAAGACAATAAAATTGGAGAAATGTGATCCCTCTTTTTTGTTCCAGTAAGAAGCCTCGCTGCAGCATTTTGGACAATTTGCAGGCTGGAAATCGTCATTTGAGGCAGGCCACAGTTGTCCAGGCACGATGTTATGAAAGCATGGATTACAGTCTCCAAATCTTTGAGGGGCAAAAACTGTTTCAGTTTAGCAGTTGATTTCAGATGGAAGAAACTGCCCTTTACCACTGTGCTAATTTGTTTCTCAAAATTGAGTAACGAATCAAATGTAACTGCAAGATTTCTTACATAAGGTTGAACACTGGCAGAGAGAGACAAAAGAAAAAAACAGATGAAGACCTAGAGTGGCCTAAAATCAGAATTTTGCTTTTGCTTTCGTTTAATTGCAAAAAATTATTAGCCATCCAACACTGTCAGTTTTTGCTGGAAGATAGAACTGTGTATCATCAGCATAGCAGTGGTAGGAGATCTTATATTTCTTAAAATTGGAACCCAAGGGAAGCATGTAAAGTGAAAAGAGAAGAGGGCCTAAAATGGACCCTTGGGGCATACCGCATGACAAGGGAGCCGACAAAGAAAACTTCCCAATGCTCACTGAGAAAGTTCTGTCTTTGAGATAAGAGGCCAATCACTGCAGAGCGACACCCTGAATACCCACCACATTTTCCAACCGCTGTAACAGAATACTATGATCAATTGGATTGAATGCCCTGCTTAAATCCAACAAAACAAGCACTGCACATGAACCAGTATCGAGAACTTGCAAAAGGTCATTGCTAACCTTCAACAATCCAGTTTCCGTGCTGTGCAGTGATCTAAAACCCGACTGAAAAGTATCTTAAACACTGGACATACTGATATAGGAATTCAACTGATGATAAACAACTCTCTCTAATAGTTTTGATATAAAAGGCAACTTAGAAATAGGTCTGAAATTACTGAGGATAGATGGATCAAGATGAGGTTTCTTAAGCAAAGGGTGAACCACAGCATGTTTAAAACTAGCTGGTACAACTCCATTTGCTAAAAAACTATTAATGATGGCTGTTACGGCTGGACTCAAGGTTACAAACTCTTCCTTAAAAAGACGAGCTGAGATGACATCAGACTCACAGCTGGAGGATTTAGCCTTGAAAACAATATCAGCTAGCTGTACAGAGGAAATTGGATGAAAACAAGTTAACAAATCTGTTGGTGAAGAACTCAATGGGGGATCATATTGATGGCTTAATAAAAGCCTTAATATCCAATACTTTATTATCAAACAAGAAGGGTGTTGAGGAACAAATGATATGGCTATCCACTTGTAAATACAACATTGTTGTAATGTTAATTTGTGTGAATCATTCTGACAAGACTCGAAAGCAGCATCAGTCAATCACAACAGAGATTATTTGCATGCAGAGTGTGGAAAACCCAACACGTACTTGTCAGTGGCCAGGACCATCGAGTACCCAAAGAGACTGTGGACATCATAGTGGTTCCCCCATTTGTGTTTAGCATCCATACATAAGGTCTTACTGTACAGCAGGTTATCAAGGATACCTATAGAGTCAAATGGAAATTAAGAGGATGGATGTTTATGCATCTGCTATGAATAAATCCAGCTGTAGATGCATTTCAGACTCACGTGGGGTGAATGGAGGATAGTTGAGTTTGTTCTCAGCGCAGCCTTTGCTGCTTCCCTGTACGAAATTTGCCACCTCATTCATGTCCTTAGGGGAAAAAAGTTTGAGATGAGATGTTTATTGCGCTTATACATATTGATGCGGTGACACATGTAGTACCGATTTGGAATATCAGTTCAAAATGATTAGGCGGGCCTCTTTGATAATGATCTCTGCGGGTTACTCACAATCCAGATAGCATCATGCTTGACTTCTTTGTGGAAACGTGAAATTTCATCAACCCACCAATCAATGCAAGCCTGGTTAGTGTAGTCAGGAAACACAGTTTCCCCTGGCCAGACCTGTGACGTGTGAGAGATACATTTTACAATAAGTCTTTTGTTCCTAGATCAGACCCTGTTCACACTGTGCATTTCAACCAGCGAGGACAATGCAATGCAATTTTCTTTGTCCACATCAGTGTATAAAAAAAAAAACAATTATTAAAACCAAATATTGAAATCATTCAAGTTCAGTGATTTTTATGAAGAAGAACCACCAGTTCTCAATCCCAAACCCTGACAATTAACCAGTATAATGCCACAGTCAGGAGTGTCTTTGGAGGATTTTACCTCTCCTATCAGAGGCGTGTTCCCGTCTGGTTCAGTGACCCAAACGTTAGCTGCATGTCCCCGGTCAAGTGCTTCATAAGGTCCGTTTAGCCTTTTACCTGTGGACACGGCAGGATCCTACCAGGAAGAAAATGTTTTTAGGTGTTCAAGGGGTTGAAATGTAGGACTCATAACTTGCCAACCCATAAATCTCTGCACCTCAACATGAATATCAAAGGCTCACCAATATGACGATGTATTTCTGCCCTTTCTCATGCATGTAGTCAGCAAACTGAGGCAGCTCCTTAAATTTCTCCATATCATAGGTGAATATCTTTTTGTCCTCCATGTAGTCGATATCAGTGAACTGGACATCCTGGAACAACAAAATAATGATGGTTCAGCTAAATGTCTATCCTTTTCTCATTGAATATCATGTTTCACTTCAACATTTAATTATTGAAGTTGCACTCTTAAACATGCCAGTGTAGCCCTTTTGATTCAAACCACCTGCTGCAAGCGGGACTCAAACCCGGGCCCATCTGCATGGGAGTCGGGCGCTCTAACAAGGAGGCTAAGGACCACAGTCTCTAGCATCAGTCGCTAGAGTGCCTCTTGGGATCAGGGGGATGAGGTTTAAACGCACAGCTCTTACCAGCCTACGTTCGTTACACTAGCAACATGCTAAATCATGCTATCAATGTGCTAACAACATATTAAATCATGCTAGCAACGTGAAAACATACTAACAGCATGCCAATTCATGCTAAATCATGTTAGTGACCTGCAAAATCATGCTAGCAACATGCTAATTCATGCAAACAATATGTTAAAACATTTTATCAGCATGCTAATGCTACATTCACGCCACCGCATAATTTCCATAAGCTCGAGATGACAACATGTGATGTTATATTCAGAACTGTCCATGTCCTTGGACTGGGAATTATGTGTTTCTGTGGCACCACTATCAATGCCTAAATGAATCTGCAGCAGTCAGGTGGTATAAGGACCACATGGTTTCAGAAACCAGCCAACTTACAAACTGTAATCTACTAGGACATAAATACTTTTTACGTTCCAGAATCTCATAGTTACAGTAATTACGACATGCAGTGAATGCTTCTTAAATCTGTTAATGTTAGCAACACGGTAAAACATGTTAGCAACATGCTAAAACATGTTAGCAACATGCTAATTAACGCTGTCAAAGCATGCTATTAACAGTGCTAAATCATTCTAGCATTGTGCTAATTCCTGCTAGCAGAGTCAAGTCACCTTTATTTATACAGCACTTTTTACAGTACAGATTGTTTCAAAGCAGCTTTACAGTGGTATCAGAAAATTTTGCAATGTTTAATGGTAGCAGAGTGATAAATTATGCTACAATGCGATAAAACATGCTAGCAATGGGTTAAAACATGTTCATTCATGCTAGCAATGTTTTTCTTTCAAAGTTAAAGCATATAAAACTTTCAAACCTTCATACGGCTTTGTCAAGCTGACATCAAAGTTTGTCTACAAACTTTTCAGTCTAGTTTTTAGGTTGTTAATGTTTATCTTTCTCTCCACCTGCACTATTACATTGAAATCGGCTCAGTCAGCCTCTTTTGCATCCATTCTAATTCTGATTCTAACTTTGATTCACTGTTGTCTGTTTCAGTTTTTCTGAAAGCCATTAGCAGATGATGAGATTCTCCTACCAGTAATTTTCTAATTCTAATCAGGCGGAGATGCAATATCCTGACATGCAAATGCCCCTCAAGAGCCCCACCATAAGGTGCTAAACGCTTCTAAATGCATGTATAGGTGAAGTGTGGAGTTATTTTTTATGACTCGGTAAGCTTTGCTCCATGCTCTCGATCGTGGATTTGAAGTGCTGGGTGAAATCAAGTATTGTAGAACAAAGTGAGGACCCTCATTCTGTTCTCAGCACTTACATATGGAATGCCGATCTGTCGGTTCCTCTCCACGACTTTCTTCACCTCGTCCAGGCTGCCGTAGTCCCAGCGAGAGAGCTGGAAACCCAGAGACCAGTACGGAGGAATGAAAGGCCTGCCAATCAGCTGGAGAGACATAAAGCAATGGTAAACACACCGAACATCAAAAAAAAGAAAAAAAAAAGAAAAAAAATTATATATATATAGTCATGTGAAAAAGTTAGGACACCCTATTGAATTCCATGGTTTTCTGTATCAGGACATAATAAAAAATTATCTGGTCCTTGGCAGGTCTTAAAATTTGGAAAATAAAACCTCAGGCATATCACACGGTGTCATTATTTAACGAAAATAAAGCCACGTGTGACAAAGTTAGGACACCCTATGGTTCAATTGCATGCAGATCCACTTTTAGCAGCAAAAACTTGAAGTAATCATTTTCTGTATGACTTTATCAGTCTCTCACACCGTTCTTTATGAATTTTGGCCTCATTACAACATTACTCCAGTTTACTGAGGTTTGTGGGCATTTGTTTATGCACAGCTCTCACCACAACATTTGAGTCAGGATGAGGTCTGGACTTTGACTGGACTGTTGCAACACCTTGATTCTTTTATTTTCAGGCGTTCTGTTGTAGATTTGTTGGTACGCTTGGGATCATTATCCTGTTGCATGACCCAATCTTGGCCAAGCTTTGGCTGTCAGACGGATGGCCTCACATTCGACTCTAGAATACTTTGGTATCATCAGCCCTCCACCAGCATGTGTGACTTTTGGTACGAGGTGTTTATGCTGATACGCTGTTTTGTCTTTCACCAAACATGGTGCTGTGCATTATGGCCAAACATTTCCACTTTGGTCTCGTCTGTTCAAAGGACACTGTTCTAGAAGTCTTATGGTTTGTTCAGATGCAACTTTGCAAATCTAAACCGTGCTGCCATGTTTTTTTAGAGAGAAGAAGCTTTATTTTGACAACTCTTCCATACGTGCCATACTTGTCCCATTTTTTTATAATTGTACTGCCATGAACTTTATCATTTAACATGTTAACTGAGGCCTGTAGAGTTTGCAGTGAAGTTCTTGGGTTGTCTGCCATTTCTCTGTCTCATCTTCGGGTGAATTTGCTGGAGTGTCCACTCCTGGTAGGATTGGTGCCTGTCTTGAATGTCTTCCACTTGTGAATAAACTATATAGCGCTTATATATATTTGATTACCAGTGCCTGACTGTTACTTACCCTCTTAATTTCTATGTTAACAGTAAGTGTGTCCTAACTTTGTCACCCATGGCTTTTCCATTTTGGCTTTATTTTTACTAAATAAATAATGACACGGTGTGATATACCCTGTGTTTTTGTTCATCTGAGGTTTTATTTTCCAAATTTTAAGACCTGCCAAGGACCAGATAATTTTTTATTATGTCCTGATATGGAAAACCGTGGAATTTAATAGGGTGTCCTAACTTTTTCATATGACTGTGTGTGTGTGTATATATATATATATATATATATATATATATATATACATACATACACACACACACACACACATATAGTTGTAACTTATAATTTATAACATTTAGTGGTTATTATACAAAACATTTGACCACAGAATGCCACAAATGACCAGAATCAGAAAAAAAAAAAATCATTTCAGGACATATTTAAAATATTTTTTCTGATATAAATTTAATAGAAAATAAAAATATTATAAATGTTTAAATTTACAAATGCAGAATACAATGACTGGCCAATAAGAATCAAGTATTTTTGTACAATAAATTCCAGTATTCTGTTAAAAATATTCCCAGAGCAAAATTTGTACTAATACATAAATAATCTGTAAAATAAGTTATTATACAAGCAATATTATATTAGTGCTGTCAAAATTAGCATGTTAATGCAGGCGATTAATTTTTTCAGTTTAACGCGTTAATATTATTTAATGCCGTTAACGCAGGGGCGGGGCCTAGGGTTGGTCACCCCACTCATAACTGCTAATTCTGTCTCTTTTTTCTTGACAAGAAGTGAATTTACTCAGTCGCAGAACGTCTTTACGAGCAGATCAAACAGGAGACGTTTCAGATGCGCTTCAGCTTCACTTCAGCGTCAGGCGCGAGTCAAACGAGCCGGAAACTGTACTGTGCTCGCAGCGCGTGCTCTTCAATACACGCACAAAGGTGCAGGCGCGCTCATAGCCTGTATCATTTCATATCAAATCGCGAAAGAAACTACGAGCATGCAATGTCGTGATCAGTTAAGTCATGAAGTTACCAAAAAGGCGATTAAAGCTGCCTTAAACCTGTGCATGAATGTAATATGTTTTATATGAGTTACATTAAGAACATATCTCTGAAATGGTTTTCAAAACTGTCCTGGAGCAGGCCAGCTCTGTCTCCCTCATCTAACACACCCGATTCAACTCGTCCGCTCATTAGTAGAGACTGAAATGGGTCCGACCTGAATATGAAAAGACGATGCGTGTCAGATCCACGTCACGTTCTGTAGCGATAGCTCTTAAACAAACAGCAGCCAAAAAACCTAATAACCAGCTGCTGTGATGTCTGTACATCAAGAACCAAAGAAAAAAAGAGGAAATCAATAACACTTATAGTTTTAAGGATTCATCTGTATTTAGTTTAGAATTTAGTGTTTGATAACTTTATTCAGTGTCTGTATATTTCTGCTGAGGGGCACTGGTAGATAAATATGACATTTATTATAATGCTTTATGTGAAGATTGTTTTAAGTTCACTTAAATTAGAAGTTATTTTTAAGGTCTTATAAATGTTAAAATTGATAGCTCTTAATTATAATGTAAAGTTGAATGGCTATAGTCAATGGTTAAATATTAGGGGGAAATCAGTATTAATTGGTATCAGTGATACTGGCCTTCAGTCATAAAAATAAAGATGCCATTAAACAAATATTAAAAATATACTGTCTTTATGTTGTTTGTACATTAATTTGAAGATTGAATGTGAAATTATTGCAATATAAAAGTATATTTAAAAACTTTAATGCGAGGTGGGATTAATCGCGATTAATTTCAGAAAAATGTGCGATTAATTAGTTAATTTCTTTTAATCGATTGACAGCACTAATATATATATATATATATATATATTTGTCCTAGCATGTTTACTGTCCACCATGCTGTGTTTCTAACATGAAAAACCATTTCCAAGTGCTTATAATTTCGCCCACAAGTGTCGCTGGTGTTTCTATTTATATTTTCCCATAATGCTAACCTGTGTGAACTCGTCCACCACTGCTTCTGGTGTGTCTCCAACCAGGATGTAGAAGTCCAAAACCCCTCCGATAGTCCGGTAGGTTATGGCCGGAGCAGGCTGGATTGTCACCTCTGCACACAGACAGGAGCAGACAGACATAAACAGCTAAAACTGCTCTCATTTGCTAATATTCAACAAAAGCAGCCATTCCAAACACAAAAACAGTCATCACAAGTCATTATGACTTTAGTCCATGGCAGAGCTTACCCATAGCATTACTGTTCATGAGGAAAACACCAAAGGACTGGCCGCTCTCATCTTCCAGACATGTGAAATAGGGGTAGTGGCCGTACAGGTTGTGTGTGTCCTGGGGTGGAAAAGACATTAAGGTTTGTAATGGCAAATTTCAACCTTTTAATCAGTTAATTAGACAGTTTGGGATGTTTAGGTCTCATCATATTTTAAGTATTATAAAAGTAAAAAAACAATAACAAAGTATTATAGAAGTAGTCAATTTGACTCATGCACTATAATTTAAGTCTTCTAACATCATGCAATAATTATGTTGGCTTGACAAACTCAGCTCAGACATTCAGACTGTTCTGACAGACTTTTCTAACTGATCCAACTTACGATTTTTACTAAACTGACCATCAAAACTGCGAAAGTCCCTTTGACTTTCATTGAGGGGGTCAAAACTTTTGTACAATAAGACTTATAGAGTATTTAAGCTGCCTATCACTAGCATAGCTTAATGACTGTCCTACGACAACATAAACATGCTAGTAACATGCTAATTCATGCTATCAATGTGCTAAAACATGCTAGCAACATGCTTATTCATGTTATCAGCATGCTAAAACATGCTAACAACATCCTAAATATGTTAACAATGTTAAAACATTAACAACATGCTAATCCATGCTAAATGCTAGCAAAATGCTAAAACATGCTAGCAGTACGTGTGCTAAAACATGCTATCAGCATGCCAATTCATGTCAACATGTTAAACTACGTTAGCAACATGTTAATTCATGACATAAACGTGTTAAATCATGCAAGCAAAATGCTAATTCATTCTAACAATGCAGTAAAACATGCTAAATCATGTTAACAACATGGCGATTCATGTTAAACCATGCTATAGACATGCTAATTCATGCTATCAAAGTGCCAGATCATGTTAACAATGTGGTAAAACATGCTAGCAACATGCTATTCATGTTAGCAAAATGCTAAAGCATGATAATTCAATCTAAGAGCGCTACATCCTTTTAACAATGCAAAAGATGCTAACAAAATACTAATTTATCCAAGCAACAAGATAAAACATGTTAGCAGCATGCTATTCATGTTAACAATGTGTGCTAAAATATGATAGCAATGTGGTAAAACATGCTAATTTGTGCTAGCAACCTATTAAAACATGCTAGTTCATGCTAGATGTTACGAAGTGCTCCAAGACTTGGGCTGGAGATCCAAAGGTGATTTTATTGGGACAATCCAGAATCGTAAATAAAAATACATGCAGGCAATCCAACAAAGAAACAATATAGAAAACACAAGCAAAATCACTGAAGGAAAGAAGAGAACAGAAAAAAAGAGACAAACAGAAACACAGCAACAAATGACTTCAGCCACAGCCTAAGATGAAATCAGCTGAAGATAAAAGATATTAAATCTCTGAAGATCTTAGCAGAGGAGGATTAAACAAATCCACAAACAGCATCACCAGCTTCACTCATTACTAACCAGACTGACTTTCTGTCAGACATCTACAGAAGATCTTATTGAGAATTAACAGGGGTTTAAATCTAATGTTTGTTTTATTTGAAGTGCACAATGGTGATTAGTGTTTCCATTAGTTGGGTTCTTAACTCTTATTAATCATTCGTCTTCTTTGGCTGCTGTGAGAGTGTGTTTGACGCACACAGATATCAGCAATCAGCAAAATACTCAGATAATCAGGTCAATTCTGGACATCACAATAAGCTACTAAAAGACACAACAACAGCAAATAATACAAAATAAATAAATTCCTGTTTGTCTCTTTTTTTTCTGTTCTCTTCTTTCCTTCAGTGATTCTGCTTGTTAATGGGCTAGCTGAGATGACTCCATATTTAATATGATTTTGTGGCTCAGATAAGGTCCAGTGTGGTTTATTTCTTTCTCTTTCCACTTCATTACATTTAAAGCTTATGCAAGTTTCAAACTTTGTCAAGCCAATATCAAAGTTTGTCTACAAACCTTTCAATCTTTAAGTTTTTGTTCACTGAAAATGTTGAAATCCACCCTAGATCTCCTCAGAAAAGTAGTGCTAATTAGTGAGTTGTTCTACTTGATTCATTCATAAATCAGACTGGTCCAGTTCTTGAATTCAACTCACTGACTCAGTGATCCAGTTGTGCTAGCTATCAGTGAATAATAACTTGAATTTAAGTCAAAGACTTCTTTTATGATGCTTTTGGCCAAGATATTCTTTAAAAACATACCCAAAACTTTTTATTTCACTGTCATACTGGTTTGGAATAGTCAAAATGTTTGATCGTTATGACTCACGCCATTGGGAAAAGCATCTCTTGTGAAGATGGGCCAGGTCCTCCAGTTGGTGTCATGGCGGAAAGTCTGATGGACGTGCTCTCCAAGTCCATAAATATTGTGAGAGGGGAGTTTAGCCGAGAGCTGAAGGTACTGATCCGCAAAAACCAGTGGCCCAATGGTTGTGTCAAACCTGACAGAGCGAGAGAGGAGGGGATGTTGTCATGAAACCTGGCAAGAACATATCCATTGACCCTTCAAGCATGCCCTCAAATACAGAGGGGTCCAAAAACAGTGAAAATGCACACCAAAACCACATGAATAAAGGACAAATACTAATAGACAGCTCATCAAAAAGATCAGCCTCCTATTTGTGAAGCCACAGCTAAACTGACAGCTAATAATTGTTCTGTAACACATGCATCGTCTCATTTTAAAAATAAATTCACTACAGATGAGATTAATGAGCATATTATATAGATATACACCTTATGACATATCAATATATGCTAAATCCACTATAAAAGCATTATTATTAGGCTTTTGGGTCAGGTTTTTTGCCGGATAAATGATTACTAAAATGTTTTGCAACACACATACTGTACAGACCTGACTATGGTCACGTAAAGTGAAATGACTTGAGAAAAAACAACAGTTTAAACAGCATTTTCATAATAATGTGCCAAATCATTGCATTCTTTGGAAATAAGGCCTATTTCTCACTGGGTGGTCCTTCTATTGACAGCTGTTTTAATATAAACGACATCCATAAGAAACCAGTGTCTCACAGGAGTTTTTCAGGAGATGTTCTCCAAACTTTCAGTCCGAAGGGTTCCTGGATCAGCTCCAGTCTATATTTGAGGGGTCCGGTGGGAGGGCTGGAAGGCGCTTGCACATGCTCGTGAGGAACCTCAAACCTGGCTTGCTTTGCATCGGTGATCTGGAAGACAAAGAGAACACTGCATGCCATTATCGACGTGTTGGCATTGACACGATGCCCCTGCTATTTGTGTCAGTTTTTAAACAGACCTTAAATCGAAGACGGTTTTCAGTCTGCATTTCAGCGGAGAAGATCAACTCTTCAATGTCAGCCCCAAATAGAGATGGAGCATCCTTTCTTGTCAGCCTGGCCTCAATATCTACAGCAAAACAAACGTTTTCCATGAGGTCTGTAATTGCTAGATCAGGGGTGTCCAATTCTGCTCCTGGAGGGCCACTGTCCTGCAAAGTTTAGCTAAAACTCCAATTAAACACACCTGAAGCAGATAATCAAGGTATTACAAGACATACTAGAAACTTCCAGGCTGGTTTGTTGAGGCAAGTTGGAGCTGCAGGACACTTGGCCCTCCAGGACACCTCTGTGCAACATGATCAAATACAAACTTTTATAATGGAAAGTAGATTTGTACATTTTTTATATTCTCGGTTCAGACTGAACTCACGTGTGCTGTCAGGCTGGCTTTCGTTGACGACATTGTAGCCGTGGTTTTTGGAGAAGAAGCACCAGGGGACGTTAGCCTCATCCACAGGGCTCCAACAGCAAGCTCTTTCCAAGCATTTTTGCTGTAAGGACACGCAGTACGATTTAGCACAGCATGCTGGGAGTTTGTATGGAATGCAGGCCATATCCACTGCGGCTTACCTCGGAAGCGTCGGGATCTGGGAAGCAGTCCACTCTCTCGCTGTACGGAACGTTGGGACATTCTGGAACAACGTTTCGAACTGATACTGAATCTGAAGTTGGGAACAAAGAGACAAATGATACAATTTAAAAGATAGAGAGAGAGAGAGAGAGAGAGAGAGAGAGATCATGCGTTCAGGGGGCGTAGCTTTGGACGGCGATTTGCAGGGAGGGTGGGATGTTCGCTTTCAATGCTATCACGCTAAAGTTAGCATTTTCCAAGATCTCCTACAGCACCTTTAATTAAAGTCTTGATTTAATGTTTAGATATTTGTACTGGAAAACATCTAAAATAAGAAGAAAGACAATAATTTTTCAGTGTATTTTGAACATCTCTTCTTCTATTTTAGAACTTTTGTTACATTTTGAACTTTTAAAGAAGACTACTTTGCAATTAAATACTTGCTATACCTACAAAAATCATAGCTTGTCAGTATTTCCAGGGGTCTCTCATATCCAGACGTGTTTTTATATGCATGTTTGTGTCTCTGTATGAGTGTGTGTGTGTGGTTGTTATGGCGTCTCTTCACCTACCGTCTCTGATTGTTCTTGCTTCTCCAGTGTGCAGTAAACTGACCAATGCAAACAACACCATCAGGGTCTCCTCCAACCCTGAGAAGCACCACTTTCCCATCTGACAAAAACAGTGTAAACAGCCATAAGTGTACAATAATTTCTCTCCCTGCATGTCTTTGACATTCACAGTACATGCCTTTGAGTCTATGTATGAAAAGTGCAGGTTAATAGTCACTGTTGCCATATTTTTCACTGTCACTGAGTTTAACCTTTCCTGTAATGCAGTTCTTTAGATGTACTCCATGAAACATTCATAAATCATTCAAAATTTCAACAGATATAAAAAGACAAGTCAAAAAGCACTTATTATTTTATTCAGTTCTGCAATCTGTTAATGTCCAATAGAGCTACTTCATGCTGCATCTGACAATATAAATGCTTCTATTCTGCATATATATATATATATATATAGTCCTACCTTGTTGTTAGATGGAGATACACTGTTGTTAATTCCTTCCTTTTCCAGTCCTGTGTGTAGTCTGAAATCAAAGCACACTAGAAGAGCAGAAAGAGCTGAGCTTGACCGTCTGTTTTATATAGCAAAGCAATGAAATTAAGTGGGTGTGTTTTTTGTTTTTTTTCTCAGTGCATGATGGTCTCTACCAAAGGTCATGGCTGTTGTGGCAAGTGTCTGTGTCCATGTCATGCTGTTTGTTTATGTAAGGCATGACACAGCATTTTTTTCCGTTCATGATGTGAGCGTGACCATATCAACCTGAAATACTATTAATGGCCACTTTATCACTGCTTAGCTGTCAAAAACCGAGCTGTCGCGGGAATCCCACATCTGTTGCCGAAAAAAATCATTATGCAAGATATTTTCTGTTCCAAAATAAATTCCATGTACTCTTTCAAAATGCTTCAAAGAAGCAATTATATTCATTTTCAGATGTGCAATTTTCAAAATGTTTAAATTCCTTTGAGTGATGTGTTGAATGAGAGCTTAGGGACATACAGTTATTTGAGGAGTAATATGTATATTTTAATGAAGCAATTACATGTAGCATTTATGGGCCTCTTTGAGACTTTATTAAGCTGGATTGTTTTATGATGTGAGGATTGACCTTTGACTAGTGTTGTAGTACTCGAGACCAGGCTTAAGACCATTTTTTGGAGGTCTTGGTCTTGTCTCCGTCTCGACTGCATTTGTACTCCGTCCCGTCTTGGACTCAGGATTTTATTTCAAGACCACAGCTGCGGGAACATCACTAAATCGCAGGTTCATTGTCTGATTTATTTATTAACGTCATTAATGTGTATCTAAAATTTCCTGCTTCAGATGCAATCAAATTCTTTTAATTTGATTTATTTATACTGTTGTGTCGGATCAGAAATTAATGAGGGGTTGTATGATAAGTGTCACAAAAATTAATACAAATGCCCACAAAATTCAAGATAATGTTGCAAAAATACGCTTGTATGAGACCTGGAATTTTATTTTAGAATATATGATAGAATTAAGCAATATTACAAGAGTAAGAGCTGTTTTCACAAATAAGAGCATGATTGCAAATGTGATATTGATTTTATACAAACTTTCAATAAACAAAACATTAGTGACATGTTTGTACATAACCACTTCAGATGCAGCTACTGTGCAAAGATGAATTTTGTTGTTAGTGTTTTAATTTGATTGTTAACAGCTCTATATAGTGTCTTATTAATCTAATTGTATTTATTGATTAAAAATAAGACATTCCTTAGGCAGTAAATGTGGATCTTTCCGATCAGGTCTGGTCTTGGTCTCAGATGAGGTGGTCTTGACTACAACACTACCTTTGACCCAAAATGATGTGTGAGTGACCAAAAAAAAAAAAAAACCTTTTTGAAGTCATTTTGAATTTTCTGCCTATTTATTTTTTGACAGATAGTTAGATGGATACACAACAACAACAAAATAAAAATCTTCCTCAGTATTTTTCTCAAATTCAAGTACAAGAGCCAGATTTACTAACAGCTTGCGCTAGCTCAAACCCCGTTTTGATGTTAAAAATCTACTGTCAGGATTTACCAAAGACACGCAGTGAGAAATTAGCACTGAAAACGCTTGGACACAGTTGACCTTATTGCATATGCACTTTCTGATGCTAAATTTATAGGAAGAGAGTATTTCAATGAATCACACAACGTGATTTACTAACGTTTATGCTTGTCAATTTACTGCTATTTGCGCCATTATTTATTGCCCAAGAAAAGCATGTCTTAAAGCAAGCGGTAATTTGCGCTGCTCTTGGTAGATTGTGTTGGTCATTATGGAAATGATCTGCTGCGTCTGTGTTCTTAAATTTGCACATAGTCAGTAAATCACCCACAGAACTTTACACTCCAATCAGCACTTTTCTAATTCTAATTTGCCCTGTTTAGTAAATCTGGCCCCAAATATATAAACATTGTTAAATCAAGATACACTTACTTGAGAGGCAAAATTACTTAAGTTATTAAGTCTTGTTGTATTTTTTGTACATTTTTTTTAATATTATAATCATAATAACCCTACCAAAATTCTGACAATTTCCAATAGGAATCTTGCACACATTCCTATAGGACAGTGGTTCCCAACCACATTCCTGGAGGCCCCCTATGTCTGGAGGTTTTCCATGTCTCCTTAATCAAACACCTGAATCAGATCATCAGCTCATTATCGAGACTCCAAGACCTGAAATGGGTATCTCAGACAAAGGAGAGATACAAAATATGCAGTGTTGGGGGGCCTCCAGGATGCATGAATAATGTAATACACTACATCACAACAATGGCTGTGACAGTCCTTTATGAGGGAACTAATGTAATCTGGTAGATTTGGATAAAAATATGGAGAAACAGAAAGAGACAGCTGAGGGCTTTCAGGCTGGACGTCAGTCTCAGATGAAAGTTGCGTCATCATCGGTGGTCTCTGCACATGAGCAGATATCACATGAGCACGCAAGGGAAGTTTGGGGTCAGTACAAGGTTTTTGTAAAAAGCAAGGATGAATTACACTGATCACATGAGAGCGTAAAGACATTAGATAAAGTTATTTCATTTTATTTATCAACAAATCATGAAAAAAGGCAGTTTTCACAATAAATCTGAAACACCACAACTGTGTTCAACATTGCTAATAATCAGAAATGTTTGTTGAGCAGCAAATCAGCATATTAGAATGATTTCTGAAGATCATGTGACACTGAAGACTGGAGTTATGATTCTGAAAATACAGCTGCAGATCACAGAAATAAATTACAGTTTAACACAATCACATAGAAAACAAGTCATTTAAATTCTAATAATATTTCACAATATTATTGAATTTACCGGTTTTTTTAGATCAGATAATTAGAGCCTTCTTTTTCTTTTTACATTTAATAATTTGCAACATTCTAGAAATGTTATTAAATATATTTTTGTGTTTTTTTTTTTTTTTTCCACAGACTTGGCATAAAAATAAGTGGATAAAAACTCAATTATAAAAATTTGTTTGTTTGTTTGTTTCTTTCTTTCTTTCTTTGCTTTTACTGTACATTTATTAAGGAAATATACCAGCCAGGAAAATGTTTTACTGGTCTTTTTACTAGAAAAAAACATTTTCTATGAATGTTTTGCTAAAGTTCCCATTAACTTATGAAAGAATTTTTTCTGAATGTTCCCTGAATATTCAAAATGTCAATTTTTTTTTTTTTTTTTTTTTTTGTATATGCACAAGTTAAGGATACATTATAGGAATGTTATTTTTTATCTTTATTTTTAATCTTTATTATCTTTTATCTTTTTTTTATTTTATTTTGCCTGAGGTCCATTTATAATGATGATGGTCATTTTGGGCTAAAAGTTGATAATAATTATAAGTTTCTTATCCTGACAATTATTGGATCTTTCTTTCTTTTTTGTTTTTTATTTGTTTAGTTTTTTATTATGTTCTATATATATATATATATATATATATATATATATATATAATGCGCACAAGTTAAGGAGTTAAGGGTACATTATAGGAATGTTATTTTTGATTGTTTTCTGAACAATCTGAAACTGGTAATGACATTAAAAATTTTAGATGAACTTCCAAAGGAAATTTTTCACAAAAAGCTCCGTGAACGATGAACAATGTGTGATTTTGCGCTAACGTTTTAGATAAGTCTGAATGAATTTTCTATTAACGTTACTGAAAGAACCCAAAATGTTTAAAGAAGCTTGGCAGAATGTTCTGAGAACGTTCCCTGTTTGCTGAGAAGCTGCTTATCAGGTTTAGTAACGTGGTACTTGGCAAGTGTTAATTGTGGACCCTGTGTGCTCACAGTATGAAAACAGAGAAGGGTTGTGTAAGGTGAGAGCTCTTGTCCTGAGTTGATCAGCTCCAGCCGAGAGCATGAACACACTCCGACAGCTCTTTATCTCCTGCACTGATAAAAATCATTCTGTGCTGATGTAAATACTACTGAAAAAACGTAGCTCAGGCAAGAATTTAAAAAACTAAGTAAATTCTATGTTAGTACCCAATTCAAGCTTGTAGAATGTAAGGGGGAAATATCAATAAAATTAAGTAAATCCTACTCAACTTTTCTGATACTGCATTCCCATCATGCACCAGGGCATGAATAGTTGATGTGGTTGCTGTTTTCCAGCTGTATTTACACAGTTTCATTACTGCTTTTGTCGTTAGGTTTAATAACTTACCATTTTGTAACATCTGAAGGCCATTGACATATTTATACTCAAAAAAACGATGTCAAGTATTTGGGTGGCTACCATGTTATTTTTGTTACGTAGATATAGTGTTTTTTTTATGTTTAGCAAACACTTTAAAAACATGGTTTTATTTAGCTGTACTTGAACAAAGTATTGCAAGCAAACATGAGCTTTTAGTGCCCAAGTTAAAGTTACTTGTTTTCTTTGTTAATTTTACTTAAGCAGATTTTGCTTAATTCCATGTTATTCCATCATTTACTTCAGAAATCTGTGACATGTGAACTATCATTTATCCCTGCACACTCATAAATCATGCTGTTTTACACTGGAATTTAGGTGAAAATGCAGGTGGAACTTAGTATTTGACATTCAACAGAAGTGAGTGTTGTTTTAGACAAAAAGCATCAACTGATTGATTGGTGCATCAATTTTATATCATTTATAGCTGCTCCAACCTACAATTACAGATCAACAATTTATCTTTATGATTAACCATTATCTTTATTGCAAAATTAAATGAACTACATAATATTACATTTTATCATTTTATTTTACCATTTATAATGATGATGGAGGTCATTTTGGGCCAAAATTATCGATTATAATTGATAATAAAATTTTTGTTTCTTATCCTGACAATTATTGGGTCTTTCTTTCTTTCTTTTGTATTTTAATTGCTGCTATGTCTTCAAGACATCAATCTTTCCACTTATTATTATGTCAAAATTCAGGGGGAAAAAAGAAGATGGAGAAATGCAATAACATATATTTTTTAATCTACTGTATATAAAATAAAGCTATATTGATAAATTATCAAATGACCTTTATGATTATTACATGGAGATTTTGTGGAGGAATTACATAACACCTGAGGTCCATTTACAATGATGTTCAAGTTTTGTTGGGGCCAAGATTATTATAATTGATAATAATAATTGTGTTTATCCCTCCTTCCACTCTTGCCACCTGCTATGCCAGATATTGTAGAAAAACACTGAATGGGAAAAAACAATATGATTTAATAACACAGTGAATAATCCCACAGCGAAAGGTATAATTCAGAAAAGAAAAGAAAACACAGTGATTCATACCCAGCATGGTCTTTACTATTTAGACTGTGTGAAAGAAATGTTTAAATGATCTAGGTTTTAAACAGTATAGATTTGGTCAACTGGTGTATCAGATCTGGTAAGTTAAATTTGTTATCATATGTAACTCAATCCTAAATAAATGCTTTGAATCAGACATGTGTGTAATGTGTTTATTTTTATGATAAAAGAATGAATGAAGGCCAGCACGGGCTGCCCCTTCTAACCCTTGGTTATCCGATGTTCTCCGTGAGCATCGGTCCAAACTCAGGGCAGCAGAGAGGAAATGGCGCAAATCGAAAGACCCGTCAGACCTGAGTATGTATCAGTCTTTGCTGTTATCCTTTTCTGCTGAAATCCACACTGCCAAATCTTCATACTTCCACAACAAGAT